>QLOK01045034.1:0-16819 GCA_003313805.1 Tricholoma flavovirens | reverse complement strand
ACACAGACACATTGTTGTCGACAATGGGCCAAGCCCTAATGGTCGGTACGCTTCGCGTCACTGTCATGTCGTCAGACGGGACCGGATCACCCTGTCGGTTACAGAGTTACATTAGGACTGCAATTTTCTTGTCCCCGCGAAAAAAAGTACGTTGCTCCAAAATTAGGAGCGAAGTCACCCGCCAATAACTGCACCCGTGGAATGACATAAACGTGTGTGGTAGTAGCGAGGCGCCGTGTCAGACCGAGTCACGGTATCCTTGAGACAATGCATAAACTCAGGGGGGCTAGGCGGTGGGTAGATTTGGCATTGCGTTGCGGCTCTATTTCGATTAGACCGTATGTATACGTTCCTTCAAGGCAAGCATTGACATCATGTCTGACAAGTTCAATTCAAGTAAGACGATACAGAAATAGTGTTCTTACATGTCCACTGTTGTTTGAAATTCTTTGTTGTGCTTAACCCATTCTCACATTCTACAATTTTGCCAAAAACCAACCAACAGACTCCTTGAATGCACCTTCTTTTCCCGCTTTAAAGTCTGGGTTTTTCAGATCTCCTCGAACCGCAAACCCATGGTGGCACTTGTCGAAGTGCACTCTCTTATATCCTGGAGCAAACTTGCCATTACCGAGGATATTATCCGCAGTTTCGCGACCCTCGTCCGAGAGCTGCGGGTCATTGGGGTTGGTGTTCATGAGCAGCGGCACACTGGTTTTAGCGAATGCCTAAGAATACATGAGCGAACCGTTCGCCAAGAGAACAAAGACTCGGCAAAGGAGCAATCACCTCGAAATCCTCTGGGACCTTGAGGAGGGACGGGTGACATACCACTGCCGCCTTGATCTTCCCATCGAACGCCAAGTCAAACACATATCGAGCTAGAGAAAATCCAGCAGGTAATTATCACGCAACTAGCGCAGCATGGAAAGCGAGAGCGGATGAGGCAATCACAGCGTACCTCCAAAGCAGAACCCGATCGCGCCAATCGATTTGACGCCTTGTTCCTCCAAGGCTACCAAAGTCTTATCAATGTTTGGGCGGGTCTGCGCAGCGCCATGTTGGGGGAACCATTTCTGAATGTCGAATTCACCCTAAATCATGCATTCGATACACGTCAGTATGCAGTTGCTTGGTACGGCCTGGTCGCATACCTTCTCCATCGCTTCAATAGGAATGGGATCCCCATTGAGGATATCCGGAATGATCACCTTGTTTTGCTTTGAGTGTTCATCAATGGATCTCATGATGGAGACTGTACCTTGAATCCATTGCGAGCAAAATCATCTGCCAGCAGCTAAATTCACAGAGAAGCATGTGTTATAGAATGCTTTTTTATCCCACTTCGACATCATACACACCTGGGCGTTAATGAGTTGAACTCCAAAAACATCCGTCAAAAACAGGATGATCTTGTCTTTTGGGTAGTCCGCGGTAGGCGTGGCGATATACGATTCCACGCCCCCGACTTTCTCCCATTTACCTCCCGGAGTTCCCTCGTGGGTTACACCTGCAACAAGGTTAGTAAAGAAAATGTAAACCGATTGACTAGGCCAGATGAGCACCTGAGACACATTCTTTGCAGAAACTCATTTCGTTCCTATAACCGCTGGTACTGTAGGAAGTGGGTGACTATTATGTATCCCAATATGTTTCCAAGTTCGGTTTTATGTGAAGACTTGGAAGAAAGATTTCCCATGACACACGCGGGCGACCGCTATCGTGCGGCCCGGTTACCAGCCGCTGAGTGATATGCTAAGGTTATTTCACAAAATTCATGACCTATTAATAATATTATAGAAAAGACATGGTTAAGATAAGGCTTGATAGTGCTACCTTAACAGGTATGTCCAAATAATTTTAAGAAAACTTCACAATAATTCAATATCCCTTCAAGTTATGATCTTGTTCTTCACCCAGTGTTGGAAAGTCAAAGTTCAGGGCGGCATCTGACTGGGCTTGGGGCTGAAAAGGTTAAGACTGAAAAGATTACCTACACGCGCGCTCTCCGGAACAGCTCGCCCAGCTCAACCCCTCCCCTGAAAAGTCATATGGCCTCCCAGAAACGGAAATGGTTGAGTTTCGATGGCCTGACCAAACAATCATACAAGCTCGCCCAGCACAACTGCCACATCAACAGTTGGCAAGTTGTTTTTCCTTCTCATTTCATTATTTTGTCACTAACAAACTTTTTTACATACTAACCAGAACTGCTGACAACGAACCACGAAGAACAGGAGGAGGACAACGGAAGACGAAGACGACAGGACAACCAGGACCAGGGCAAGACAACGACAATACGGGGATGCGGGGACGACAAGGACAAGGACAAGGAAGAGGGCGGCGAGGGACAACGATGGCAGGTAGCAATACGAACGAGGGGACAACAACAGCGTGGATGAGGACGAGGACTAGGGGAAAGGGCCAGCGGGCCAGGAGCGCAACCACGACCGAGGGAAAGCCCGACGCCCAGGACGACCCGAGCACCCCACCCCACCGCTGCGGGCCGCTGCTCGCGGGGTGGATCGGAGGTGGTCAATGAAAAACAGGGGCCGGCCCTGCCGCTGCGAGCGAGTGCTCGCAGGGCGGAAAGCGGGCGCTGACCAGAAAGACGAAGTCCGAGCAACTGACAACAAACGATGGGGTGACGGCGATGACAACGCGGCGCAACACAACGGTACCTCGGGCCCACATCCTTAGCCTCCCCTCACTTCCTTTGCAAGGAGGGGGTACTTTAGTTATTTCATTTTCTACACTTTAATTTTATTTTTTCACCGCACAGTCTGTAAATAGTTAATAAATCCACATTCTAATGCTTTCTACTTGACAATTGAATGAGCTGGCTGACCCCCCACGGATGGGATAAATAATATGATAATGACACCAACATGTCACGTGATTTTCAGGGGAGGGGTTGAGCAAGGATTGCACTGGCGGATACCGTGCAGTGGCAACTTGAAATGGTGTCCTGATAGCTCAATACTCAACCTAGAACTTGTAGGAGTGCATCCTACGAGTGCGACCAGAACGCAAAATGGTTTTAGTCTCAGGCTAACACAGCTAGTACTACATTTACAATTCGTACACTTCAACTTCGTACTAATACAAATCATACATAGTCATTTGTGGGATGTAAACCGTTCCATGGCGAGAGGCAAAAGTCATTGTTTCACAATAGCCGCGAAATGGGGTGCTGTCGGCTCACGCAAGGCGAAATTCCACGACGCCCATCTCACCAATATTATCCCAAAGCTTTTCGAAACGGAGCCCAGCCTCCTTGCCCAGCCTAATAAAATCCTCTAAACGTCGCTCTTGACTATTAAGCATAACCATCATATCAAGATCGAGATTGTACTGGCGGATGTTTCCAACACCGTAGTTGGGCAGCATTGGCTCCGGTGCTTGTTTGAATGGCGACGAGCCATCCGTGACACGATCCGCATGTTGTAAAACAAACTCCTCTGGATGATGCAATACGTAGGTTTGATGAAAATAAAAGAATAAGAGGGTTGAAATACGCACGAACAAGGACGCGACTGCTAGGTTTCATGGCATCGCGGACTCCACGGAGAATCTGCACGCAAGATTTGTCGGGCCAGTCGTGACTGTAAAGGTGGCAACTTGAATCAGCATCTTGTGCTTCTTTTCGTCAAGAAAACGCACATGATGTTCTTCAGCTAACAACAAGAATTACGACAATAAACCAACAGGAAACTAACACGTGAATGGGGGGAACAACATACCAGATAGACGTCGCATTCTTTAATCGGCGATTCAGATAAAAAGTCGATTGCCTTGAATTCAATCCGTTGTTCTTTGATGGCTTCTGGACACTCCTTGGGCCAGACCTGTGTCTCAGCTTGCGCAATACACTCTGGTAAATCTTGAAGTTTGAGCTGGAGATTCGGATGTGCCTTGGCTAGTTGCATGGTGATGGTACCAATACCACCACCGACATCGCAAACAGTGGCACCTGGACCAAGTTCTGCCCACGGGAATTCTGCAGAACAGCAAGCACAAATGAATATCGTAAAATAGGTCAATCTGCGTAGGTCGAACCTGTGACGATTGCAAAAGCTCCGATCGTGGCTCCCCAGCCAATCATACCAAGCCCGAAACGTTGACCCTGCTTTGCTCCCTCTGGTGTAGCCTGTATTCCATGTGTGAGCCTTTGAGGCCATAAAAAGCAGTTTGTATAACAAATAAAGAACGCACCCCTTGGTACCAATCGAATAAGGATTTAGGATGCTTGCTCCACTTATTGAACGATGAGTGCTCTGGCAAGTAAGAATGACCCCATTCTGGGTCGCCCAGGGTATCTGGAAGTACTGAAGTTGCTTTGTTGTTTTCATCGGTGCTGGAGACCCATTAAGATTTACAACAGGTAAGGAAAACGGAACCGGAGCAGTACTCACAAATGCAAGCCAACACAGGCGAGAGGGTTGGTTGAGAGTAGCTGCGTACTGAGGCGATTGTTCGCGAATACATCTTGTTTAACTGGTACCCGATGTCAACACAGACACTGAAACCTTGCCAGAGAGGGACGAAATTTATACCTTCACGGAATATATGTCTCGTTGCTAACAGTCTGAGGATCCTTCCGAGCTTCCCTTGTTCGATGCCACTTCGTTTTGCAATCTCAGAGATATGCATGCCTTCTGGCTGGTCTAGAAGGATGTCGGGTATCTTGAAGGTAACAACAACATGCAAGCAAGCAGGCTCGTAGATCTGGAGAGGAGTCATGAAATCGAACAAACACAGAACGAACAGTAACATACTCCCATCATTTTCTGGCAAACGCAGCCTCATCAATTAACAGGAGTGGAGCTATTCGGTGCAGAAAGACGTACATTGATGATTGTATGGTTAGGACGTGCCACGGTAGCGCATAACTGAGCGCAAGCTCCTTCGAGGATCTGAACAGCTGTCCTCAGCTCCGCAGAGGACACTTGGGCATCAAGTGGGTGAGGCGCGGTGTCATCCAGAGAAGGGACGAGGGGTTTAAACGATTTAGTAAATTGGGCCTCGATTGTGCGGGTAGCATCCGAAATCAGACTGACAAGAGCAGAAATCTGACCATGAGGTTGAGGGGTCGACATTGTGTGGTGTTACGAAATTTGGAGGGCTATGCAATAAGATTAGGAATGTTCTTACTTATATGGGGGCACCGCTGTTGGCGGGACATCACATATGCATCACTATCCACACCAGGTTGAGAACAATCATCATCAAAAGATGAGTCACTGGTCAGGTCCTTCGAAAGGACGAGAGTGGAGCTGAATAAGTAAATCATTGTTGATTTCTTCAAGTCACAAATGAATAGACGGGATGCTGATGGGGTGCGCGGTTGTATGCGCTCAACCCCTCCCCTGAAAAGTCAAGTGACCTCCAGAAGCTGAAGCAGTTGTTACAACACCGCGCTCGCATTGGGTTTGGGTCTTTTACTTTTTATGATCATGTTCACAAGTAGTACCTCTCCTTTGCGAATCCTCTCATTAGTGTGGGATTGCGAACCGTACCTCTGCCGTCTTATGAGGATCTGGCGGTTACCATTCCTCCGCCGATGTATTTGACACCCACCCTGCTCGTTTGTTTCATGCCAACTGACGCCCCGTAACGGATCCTTCCCCGCTTTCTCCGTTCCTATTATAATGAGTTCCCGGGAACGTGCCCCATTCAATGTGCTACTTGCTGTATGAGTTGGGTTATTTATATCTCCAACACAGTTTCGATCTGAGCGGGAAGGGCTGATCAGTTGCTGTGCAAATCTAGGATATCGAATATGGGAAAGGCCCGAGATAACTTACCCGGGCGCATATTAGCAGAAAACGGATCTCGGAGAATTAGCCATTGAACGGTCTCAGGCTGCCGTAAAGCCAGTGCACAAAACAGAAGTCGAGGCTAAGTCAAAGTGTATCACCAGGTATCATGGTTGGCAACTGTGATATGCATAATGCAATTGTGTTCAAGATCTGCACATAACTATCTGTGGCATGCGGGGGTGACATACGTGCGTGCGCGTGATGCGATATCTTAAGATTAGCAACTATACTCGAATAGGAGTAGTCCAAGCTTCCAATGACACCATCATTCACATGGCCGACTCGTATCATTCGGATGGTGGGAACGAAGGTGGGACGTCCCACCGAGTGCTGGATTTTATGATAATCTGCTTTCAAAGTTCATAAAGCACGGATCTCGAGTTGAAACGCATGTCCTCGCCGAATTTCTTGAAACTTTTTTGACATCCAATTCACTTTCGCTCGGTCACGGTCGATCAACATTTTTTGATTGCCGGCTTCCGGTCTTTTTCACCAGTTGCGAGTTGGCAAGTGCGACTCAGAGTTGACTCGGAGTCCAACTTGAAGCTGACTATCCTGTTGGATGTACTGCTTGGTTTTAAAATGCGGATTCTTTTTACTTACGTAGCCTGCGGACCCGGCGGCTTTTGTGCAACCAACCATCGAAACTCTGATTGAGTTTCGGTGAGCCCCGAACGACTCGGATCATCCAGAGTAGAACTCAATCATGATCTCAAAAGCTAATAGACTTGCAATCATGCTGGCAGTAATCGACATTCAAGTTGATGATTGATTGCTATTAGTATGGCAGACTCTGACATCTGAATTCTCGCGACCGTCCAGACTACGATGATGCATCACCAAGTGCCAGTAGGTGCTAGTGTGTGTAAAATAACAAAACAGGAATGGCATCCAGAACGTTCTCATATCGTAAGTCCATGAAAGCTTATATCGGGTGTGCAAAATATATCAGGTCAGGCTACCGGGGGTTTTCGGACCTGAAGCTTTGAAGCGACCATGTCGGGACCCCCGCACGGTGTATCTCCGGATTCATGTTCTTTGTTTCGAGAACTCCATGTCAGAGTCTTATGACAGTCAATGGCACTGCCGCGGAGTACTTCAAGTCTAACGTGGACTATAGCATTACTGTAAATGCATATATATATCAGATGTTATCGGATTATACGCCAAGCTGTGTATCGTTCGTCTTCAAGTTCACGAGTGCCCTAGTAAACTCTGGGATTATGTCCAATGCCCCAGATCTACATGCGCTTGCCACTGGCGCTCTACATCTGTAAGTTGACCGCCGTATCCGATATTCTCGCAAAGCTGAAGCCTGATATGCAAATTTCGTAGGACTGCAGGAAAATATTTCCAGGTCGCTGCATTCGTTGTCCTTGTTTATGATCATGGTACATTATTCACCAAACTCTCTGCATTTCCCGCGCTAACCTGTTGCCAGCCGTGACATTCTCAGACGAAGTCCGTGAACACGCTTCCTACCCTTACACATTCTCATAGTTCTGTCTAGGTTGAACGAGTTTGGCAACGAAAGCTCACTGGGGCATCTATACTGTTCCTTATAAATCGATATGTTACTCCTTTGCAGTTTATCATCATAATTGACGGTATGTTGATTGTTAAATAAATGTAATAATATAGAGGAATCTTATAATTTTCACATAGCTTTCCAAGATCCTCAATGGACGAAGAAGGTACGATCTTAAATGTTTTTGTTCGGTTCAGTGATTGATACGTGATAACTTGCATGTAGACGTGAGTGAGATCTGAGCTAAGGTAGTGTCGGTGTTGATGGTTTTTGCCAGGTGTGACCGCTACGTAGCCTTCGAAGGCGCCTCGACTGTCGCTTTGATAGCTGGTGAGCTTCATCAACTTGAAATTCAGATCCTCGGACATTTACTTATCCTCCTACCCTAGTCTGTGAATGTACGATTGACCAATCGTTTCTAATGCACATACTTATTCTCCATTTAGTGATCATGATTCTTCGAGTGTATGCTCTTTATGGTCGCAACACATATGTGCTATTATTTTTGATGATATTATGGGTCGCTCAAATAATTATATCATCTGTTGGCTTGAGTTCCGGATTTGGTGAGCACCATCTACAATTATAAGTTTCATCTCCTGAAGTCATCGCGAATTGGCCAGCTGCTCAATTACCTCCGGGATTTGTGGGTACGTCATTCCAATCCATAAACCAAGTGTAAGCCGTCATATGTCCGAACTACAGGTTGCATTTTCACTGGAAACAGTGTACTCTTCCGTACGTCAATTGGTTTCGCGTATTGTTGGTGTCCACGTGTCAAATGTGACTTTCCGTTCATAGCATCGCTCTGGGTTGCGCCATTAGTGACCGACTCGTGTATTTTCGGTCTCACTGTATGGCGTACTTGGGATTATCTCAAAGAATCAAGAAGCACCCCGTACGTTTTTTTGTTTTTGTTTTTTTTGTTTTGATGCTTGGCCTGTATGCAGCCTGCTCATACATTTTATGGTGTAGAACAATTCGTATATTCTTTCGGGATGGTCTCATGTATTATCTGGTCATATTCGTGGCTAATTTAATGAACACGCTCATTTACTTCGTAAGTTTCGGTCTACTTCCGTACTCTGATGAAATTCACGAAACTGTGGAGCAGTTGGCAGTCCAAGATTTGAAAGCCATTGGTGCTTCTTTCAGCCAGCTAATCACTGCGACTATGATTTCACGGCTTGTCCTCAACCTTCGCACCTCATCATCCGGTTTAGCACCAGGAGAATACCCAGCACGCACGCCCGCAGCTCCCATGAAATTCATGGAACGGACTATCGGTAATTTGGGGGAAGGCTTGGATACCATTCTAGATTTTTCGGAATCCAGTGGGATGCAGAGTGGCACGGATGACGTTTCATTGATGAACATCACCAGGCAACAACCTATCGGCCGCGTGTGACCATCTCGTTTGTTCACCGCTACTTGCTGCGCGCCCTGCCCGAGGGTACGCTCATCCCCAGCCGGTTACTGTCCGCGTAATATACATGGGAATCTACAACCACTCACTGCGTATTTTCAGGAAACGACCATAGACTTTGCTGTAGGGACCGTTCTTCGATCGTATGTTGAACCTGGACGAACTGTTGTGTACTCCGAGCCATATACGATGTAACTTATTGGAACGAGCTGTACTATCGTCGTACTGCCATTCATATATACAGTCTTAACGTCGATTCATCCCTTACTCGAGGCTCCCACCCGGCGACCCAATCACGCGAAGATTAGAAATGCAGATTCAGCGAATTCGAAGTTGTCGAGTATGACGTCAGGTTTAAGTTGAAGCCTCCATACCTGTTCATCGATAAGCTTCGAATAGCGGGACATGCATTGTCGCACGAGTTTGCCGGAAGATGTACACAAGATTATAATCGTCTATGCATTTGGAGTCAAAATCACCATTTTAACTTTTAAAACTCTGAAAATTACATAACTGAAGTCTGGCAGAAATCCATGTATGATGCTATGGTCCCTTCAGTGTCTGGTAATCCAGAGGCTGACTCGGAGAGCGTAGCCTGAGGGAGAAGAATTCTGATACTTGATGAGAGAGCCTGATGAAGTTCAAGATGCGGTACCGATAAATTCATTGAGAGTTCTCTCTCAGCATTTTCAATCAAAAAAATTACGTACTATATACCTTAAACGCAAATAGACGAGGATTTCAAGATTAATATAGCCGATCGATCGATCGATACCTACATTGAGCTATCGCTTTCATGAGTACCTGGTTGCTTCGCACCATCATTGACTGGCTGTGGAAAAAAATGCAAACCTTACAAACAGCAGCCAGTTAAAATTCACATTGCATGACTTCCGGGGAGTCTTTTATGATGATACCTCTCTTGAGAGTTGGAAGACCGGTTAGCCAACACACACTGCAGGAGCATATCAACAATTTGTTATTCCAACTTGAACGTGGACTCGATTATTGAAACAGTCGTTCCAAGACCCTGAAATCGCAAGACAGTGCATTCCAAATGTCATATTACAATAATTTCTACATGTTTTACTTTGGTATTAGATTTTGTATCCGATAACAGAATAATGAGACTTACACAAACAGATCCGAGAAAAAGCAAAAACCTCATGTCCCATTGCCATTTTTCGTGATATTAGCAACAGTCGCCCGCCGCCGCTTATTCCCTCTTCTTATCTCACCTAGGTCATGATCTACCTCGCTCTCCTTACCCCCACAAAGCATACTCAAGCTTTTCCCAAGGCCGCCCACCACTTGACTTGGATGTGTTCCGTTTGCTTTTGGTCTTCGTCTTCCACCGCCACCACCTCCACCGCCCGCGCTAGTCCCACTTGCACCGATCGCTCCCCCGTTTGATATCGTAGTCGATGTCAAGGGAAGTGGGAAGGGAGAGGGCAGTTCGTCAACGGAGAGGGAATGCGGGTTAAGGAAGGGTCCTGTAGTGATTGGGAGACTGCTGATGAACCCCGTTCCAGATCCGATGCCGTTTGATTGAGCACACCCAGGAGCACCTAGTGGGGTTGGTGGTGGGGAGGTGCCGATTTTGTTGCGTAGTTTGCGGGTTATGTGTGGTCTGGCAGTGGAGTCAAGTGCCGCATCTAAAGGGAAGAAACGGAGGTGAGCTGGGAATATGGTCTACGAAACGCATACTGACCGCCAGTAGTACCTTCACCCTCCTTTTCCTCTCTGGCTCTTCGTCTACGGTCCTCGATGCCCTCGATTAGCCGTTCCCTTACGCGTTCCCTCCCTCTCTTCCACTCCTCCTCCACGCGTTCCCGTTCCTCGTCATATGCTGTCTGTGCACATTCGATCCCATACCGCTCTTCCACCTCCAGCTGGGCTAATGTTGCCGAACGTTCCGTCGTAAGAGGTAGTAGCCGCAATTTATATAGAGGCATTGTATTTGGTCGCGTGGACAACTGAAGGGCAGTGCTGTGCAGTACTGATATACTTTCTGTAAAGTGACGGCCACTTATGTGTCGTGGTCAATGAATTTAAAGTCGGTATAGTGCTGAAGCAAGAAAGGGGCATGTATGGCCATCGACTCACTCGTCACGTCGATCACTCATCTCTTTCCCCAACTTTCCAGCGATTTCTCGGCGCCGCTTTTCTCTCTTCCCGTCGTCAAAGGAACCTCCTGTTCAGGTAATTAGATGAGATAATGACGGATAGATAAGATGAAGATACCGTGTGCGCGTGAACTAGGCCCTACAATCGTTGTGTGTTGATGTGGATGATGATAAGAGATATTCATATCCGAAATGTCACCGTGTCTTGCAGCTTTGTGTGACGAAGGATACGACAGCGGAAATATACCTGGCTGTGGAGGCATCCCCAGTAGATTTCGCTATGAGACGCTTTCTGGGTCGACAGGGAACAGTGTATGGGTACGCAAGAGGAGAACACGGGCGAGACTCAGAGCGGAAGAAAACGCAGACTTGCCAGTTCAAGTTAGTGGCACCTCGTGATGTCAATGAACCCTAGTACACGTGACCATTTTAGATCCCTCAAGATGTCCGATCTCACCGTTCACCGTTCAACGTTGAACATTCAACCTTCCACCATGATGTACGGCGGATTGGAGTCACGCTATAAAACAAGGTCGGTGGGAATTTGTATACCCTCACTTTGATAAAATTATTGCCACAATGACCACACGCGTCGCGTCACTCCATCATGTGCTATTGCAGGGCTGTCACGACACCTGTTGCGGCATGCCAGTGGCGCTGACGGTTGTAGGTATATAAGAAACGATGAGTTAGTTGGTTTCAAGTCCTACTAATCACCCGAGGCCCCTCATTGGTATGGAAGCCCCACCTCCGTAAGTATCATTCAACCCTTCTACTACTGTAAGTATCCGATTCCTTATCTGATGTTTTGTACCGAAATTTCAGATTTGAACAAGTAGTTTCGTTTTCAGAACCGATCACTTTAACATGGACGCCTACAGTGACTGATGTGGATGTGGACGAGCGAGATCCTTCAGGTTCCAGGAACCTTACAATCTCACAGACTCAGCCGGTAGAAAATCCACCCGCGTGGGTGTACTGTTTAATGCAGCGATTTTTACCTTCAAGTTGAATTATTTCCTAGGTATGCAACCGCCAGTAGACCGACCCAACCCATCACCTATTCTTTCTCTCCTGTATCATCAAATGCTATGCTTCTTATACCACCCGCCAACGCACCAGACACCCGACCTCTGTACTACGTATCAGTCAGCCTCAATTGTTTCAACCCGCTCTCCGCAATCACTTGCATTCGTCGTGGAGCGAACGAGTACGGTGACTTTGTCGGAGAGTTTGAGTGAGTATATCATTGGACCAGTTGTTTCTCTAATGAATTGCATTATCGTGGTCAGAATGGGGATTTCGTCTAAACCTTCAACAGTCTACTATAGACACAGAGAATTTCTGATGAGTTCGGTGATTAAAAAGATTGGTAGTAGAGAGGCGGTGAGTTACACAATGCTGCACGAATCCTTCAAAAGTGTGGCTAACATTCCCAGTGTTTGTGGAGTTGGCTGGAAAACTCGGCGACGCACTCTGTAAAATGGGACACTCGCCCCTCCCCAGCTATTGTCAGTCCTCGTGTTCTTTCTTACTCCCCGAATGATTGACAAGACAAGTACTACACCAGTGTAGTGCCGGTCTTCCCAGCAACCCACCTCTAGCGAAATTCTATCGATCGGAGGGCCTCCGTCGACAGTCGGAACCAGCCCGACTATCAATATTAGAGGTTATGCCTCATGGACATGAGCGTCTTGACGACATTCTCATTTCGTTGTTGATCATTGAGAGAAAACGACTCACCCCTGGAAATTCTGAAACCAAGAGTATTTTCAGTTGATTCATCTGGTTCCTCTATAGCTGTATAACTTCAGAGTACCCTCCGATCGCCAGCCTTCTCGTTCTTGCGTTATACTATATGCTGATGTATAGTATAGTGACCGTTTATCGTTCAAATTATTTATTCGCCGAAGCAATTTTTACTCGATCCAGCCCGAGTGCCAGCAATGAACTCTTCAAGACTCGAGTCCGCTATTTGTATCCGTTCTATTACATCCTTGGTAAGCCACCTACGACACTCCTGAACTCGACTAACTCTCCCGATGAGGCTGATTCTTGCCTGTAAAAAGCACCGAACACATTTGGTGGTGGCAACTGCCTGCTCCCAGTCGGTCCAATGCTAGGGAAACATTCTTTCGCACACACTGGATGCACCCGATGCTCATGAATGTCAATCTACTTTGTAAATAGTAGCATCATTCCCTCATTTCGGATGTCCTTGGTGATGCATCTTTTGCATCGACGAGGCGAATGTGAGGCTGTTGCAAACCTATAGACTTGGAGTCACTACTCCGAGTCCAGACTGGGGTAGCATCTGAACAGATGACACATTGACACTGCCCTCTATGTGGTTGCGACCATAGTGATATCAAGTTCGAGTGAAATGTATAATTATGTACTTATACAGAAGGAGCAAACATCAACAAAAGTGTATTATGTGTTGCATTTCCCATCTTGAAATTAAGATGTTGACTGCTGTGATTTGATTGTAATCACGTATTCAAATAAGTACCAAGTTACATGAACAGCAGCAACTTATACCGGAATTAAGTACATCACACCGAGTGAGTCGGAGTAAATGCGTTTGTAAAGCCTGTCGTCAACTTGATGGAACAACCTTGCTCGTTCCACCATCCCCCCATCTTGCCTCCATCTTGTTCCCCAGGCCCTGGCAAGTCTACCCATCCCAAGCTGCCCGTGGTGGCAAGGGTTTAAGAAGTACGCTAGATGCATTTCGGTAGAAACTGTGGCTTCGGAAAGGCAATATACTGGTTCGTGAACTTGAATATCCACAGTCACGGTAAGTTATCTAATCCATGACATCGGCATTTCCCGTCAATTCACACTCCGACCTGGCACTTATAATTTAGAAAATATTCTGGGTTTCTAAATCCCACTGCTCTATTCGGTTACGAATGCACTGTATTGAATCTGATGCCAGGCGAGATAGAGACTCGGACGCGCGCTGTCTATCCTTCGAGGCGATGTAAAGATCGCGTCGTCTGTGTCTCAACGCTATGCCCTCATGCTCGCTCGGGTTCTCCTCGCAACCCTCGGAGTAGTCCTGGCGCGTATCGGTACCACCGATGCAAGGTTGATAAGTCAGAATGATATCCAGGCTCGACAAGCTGCCGCTGCTCAGCGATTCGCGCCCACATTTGCAACGATAGCGTCCCCCGGTGTGAAGAACATATCGTTTTCCAACCCCAAGGCCTCCCGTGCGTGTTTCACTCTCTTAATCTCGTGTTGATGCTCAACTTCTGGGCAACAGAGTTTTATGTCGATGGAAAACTATTCCACAGGTCGATTTTGATGTTGGGCCGAGCTGGTCCGGACTATTACCTATTAGTAGCAAGGAAAACGAGACGCAAAAGGTGAGAACTTTGTTCATTGTCAAGCCCCTCCTGTTCCAGCTATGAGTTGAATACAGCTATTCTTCTGGTATTTCCCTCCCGGACCACACGGAAGTCTCGATGATTTGATATTTTGGTGGGTATTCCTCCCCTTTTGTTTCCATGTGTGGTGCTGACCGCTGTTATGACGACTAGGACAAATGGGGGTCCGGGATGTTCATCTCTGGAAGGTCTTCTGCAGGAGAACGGAGTACGTACTATTTTTATTGGCGATGTCCTTATTAATCCATCCGTTATGTGAAGCCATTCCAATGGAGCTGGGGCCAGGCAAAACCCACTCAGAACGAGTTTAGCTGGACAAATTTATCAAGTGTCCTTTGGGTTGAGCAACCCGTAGGCACAGGTTTCTCGCAGGGCAAGCCGAATATCCGGGTATGTAGCCAATGTTGTTTCCTGGAGACCACGATGGCGCTGACCTGACGACATGTTGTAGAACGAGGACAATCTTGCCGCACAGCTCGTAGGGTTTATGCAACAATTACTCAAGGTCTTCTCCGAGTTGAAGAACAAGAAGCTGTATTTGTCTGGAGAGAGCGTATGTGCGGTTTCTTTCCAGTGTGCTTCGCCTTAGAATAATTGTTCAGTATGCTGGGAAGTATTTGCCATGTATGTGGTGTGGTTGCTCCAGCTCTTTCAAGTCCAGGCTAAAAGCTCTTACGTAGATATCGCCAACTATCTCTACAAGCAGCCTGGCGCCCTCCCTCTTAATCTTCAAGGGGTTTGGATGGCTGATCGTATGTATCACGTCATCTTTTTAGAGGTGTCCATGTACTAATCTCCCCGTAACAGCATCTCTCTTCTGGGACGTTGTCCAAGAACAAATACCTGCAGTCGACTTTGTGCACAAATACGAACACGTCTTTGCTCTGAAGTACGTTCTTTCGAACTTCATTATAGATTTTACTTACCCACGACTTGACAATTCACAAGTCAAACATTCATGAAGCAGATCGACGCCATTGCTGCGAAATGCAATTACGCGGGATATATCAAGAAGTATGTCAACTTCCCACCAAAGGGCCTTCTACCGCTCCCTGGGAAATCAACGGATGCGGATCCTGGGTGTGATGTCTGGGATCTGATTTTTGACGCTGCCCTGCTTGTCAATCCCGCTTTCAACATCTATCGTATATTCGACACTTATCCTATTCTTTGGGATCTCCTCGGTGCTCCGTGAGTTCTTGATGCATACAACACAAGAAAAGCCTAAAGCAACGGACCACACTCAGGGGCTCTCTCGGACAAACCCAACTATCACCATTATACTTCGATAGGCCGGACGTGAAAAGGACCATTCATGTGCCGCAAAACGTAACTTGGACCGAATGTTCGGCTATAGATGTCTTCCCGAACGGAGACGGTAGTCTTCCGTCTGCCATGACTGTTTTGCCGAGCGTGATCGAGAACAGCAACAATACAATGATCGTTCATGGGCTCGCGGATTATGTTCTCATCGCTGAAGGGTAAGACGGCTTGTTTGATTCTTCTTCCAATCAATCTGAACCGACGTGTGCTCGCAAAAGGACAAGGATTGTTCTTCAAAAGTAGGCATCCGATTTATAGATGCGAGTATTGTATTATTCATCCGACACTCCATTTCGCAGTATGACCTGTATGCTCTTGACTTAACCACGAAGAATGATCAATGACTGACATGATATTTTTTTTTTCAAGGGAACGGGAAACAAGGATTCCAAACTCCCATTGTGACTGACAGCTTCCACGTCGATGGTGTCGGTGCGCTTGGTACCGCCCACAGGGAACGGGGCTTGACACTGTTCGAGGTTCAACTCAGCGGACACATGTAAGTTTCTCAATGCATGCCCTACCTTTCCAGTTCGTTGTCTAAGTTGTGGCTCTTTAGGGTACCCCAGTTTTCCCCTCGTGTAAGTCCCATCCATCCTTCGTATGGATGACTGACGTTTCTGAATTATTTCCTTGTTCTCGTACTACCAGGCTGCGTTCGAGAGCATGCAGATTCTGATGGGATTTAAACCTATGCCTTAGATCTCAACGGACGGACCTTAACTTACTTAACACTAGGTCATCTTATTTGCATTGATAAATACGTATCCGTGGCCAGCGATCGTTCCTTTCGTTAACTGCAGTGCATTATGCATTACCCGTACGATGAATCTATGATGTACTACGAATTGTAACTTTGATTATATCCCTCAGTCTTAGCTTCAGGTAAGAACTTGCTGCCAGGTGCCTCAGGCGACTCGCTGTCACCGAAAAAACTAGCGCTCACTATATGTATTAGTACTTAAGTTATCATCTCCGAGAACCCCAAGTCGGTTTGGGGAGGTGATTAAATGCATTAGACTCGGAGTACATATATAGAAGAATACAATAAACTCCTATTTCCTCATACTCGCAGTATATTCTCCCTATCTTCTATCTGGCTAAATTGACCATCCAATTTGAAAAACTGTGTGAACAAGATCTGAGTATAAAAACATACCAAGAGTTCGGTTATTCCAATTTTTCGGCTGGGGGGAGCA
>QLOK01044993.1:0-17882 GCA_003313805.1 Tricholoma flavovirens | reverse complement strand
CAATGTTACTCAGTTTCTTACTCAATTGTTATGTAGCTACACTAATATTAGATTGCCACTGGGGCCGTGCCTAGGTTTTTGCATTTTGTTGACCTCACTGGGTTTGCTTAGTCAGGATTTTCGCAGCACAGTAAAGCTGTCTTACAGACTACTCAATAGTGAAATAATTGTATTTGTTCTGTAGCTACACTAATATTAGATTGCCATTGGGGCCATGCCCAGATTTTTGCATTTTGTTCAGCTCACCGGGTTTGCTTAGTCAGGATTGTGGCATCACAGTACCGTTACTCAGTTTCTTACTCAATAGCGAAATAATTGTATTTGTCATGTAGCTACACCAATATTAGATTGCCACTGGGGCCGTGCCCAGGTTTTTGCATTTTGTTCAACTCACCAGGTTCGCTTAGTCAGCATTTTCGCAGCACAGTAAAGTGCGACACACCCCCACCGCTTAGTCAAATTTTAGTCAGCCTTAGTCAGATTCCCTTTTTCAGGCACCCTTGGCGCTTACATTACCACTCTCCCTTTAGTACTGATATGGATAATGATGATTGAATATTCCCCAAAGTTCGAAATCTACTCCAATCTGGCTACTCTGTTCCCTCAAGAAATTGGTGGATGCCAGGCAGAATTTGTAAGTGAAAAACAGGCTGATGCAAACAGATAATCAAATATAATTGATTACTACACAAACAGTAATAATGATGATTGAATATTCCCCAAAGTTCAAAATCTACTCCAATGCTGGCTACTTTGTTCCCTCAAGAAATCAGTGGATGCCAGGCAGAATTTGTAAGCAAAAAACAGGCTGATACAAACAGATAATAAAATACAATTGATCACTACATAATACAATAATAATGATGATTGAATATTCCCCAAGCGAACAGGAACATGAAAGGAACTTAGTATATTCGGGGAAGAAAACCAAGATATTGTACACAAGTACTCGAGTATAGACTATATACTAGTGGAATAACATGTGATAACTGAGTTGGATGTGATAATGGGTTGCTGATGTAAGAGGCACTCTTACACTCTCTCATACTCCAAAAAAATGATTGGGGGGGGTAACAGGTCATGGTAACCAGAAATAACTTTATGTGTTTTTGCAAACACTGAGTCATAAGTGTGGTGACATGGTCAGTCTTGATGACAGTAGGTAAGGTTGAGGATAGGCAAGGGTATGGACATGGACATGGACAGTGTCAGTGGTGTGGACAGTGCTGGTGGGTGACATGGACAGTGCAGGTGACATGGACAGGGTTGGTGACAGTGCTGGTGGCATGGACAGGGTTGGTAACAGTGCTGTTGGCATGGACAGTGCACATGGATGAGTCTTGGCAACATGGGTAGGGATGGGCATGGTGACATGGACAGGGGTCAATTTGGCAGGTGACATGGATGGGGCCAGGACATGGACAGGGTTGGTGCTGTGGATGGTGTTTGCTTGACATGGATGGGGGTGAACGGGGTCCATGATGTGGTTGGGTTGGTGATGTAGATGTAGATGTGGATGCAGATGGTGATGTGAACCATGCTGGTGACAGGGCTAGTGCGACGAGAAGGTCATTGAGTGTCATGATAGGGCTGGTGTTTGTGTTGTGTGGAGGACATGGTGAGGATGTGAGGGCGGTGGCTGTTTCCATGGTGGTAGTGGTTTTGGGGATGGGTGATCAATACTGAGCAGTTGTTTCAGGGGGGGTTTGTGGCAGAGGTTGTCAATGTCAATATTGATGTGGATGTGGATGTGTAGGCGTTATCGACAACATGGGGGCATTGGTAGGGGAGTCTAGGCTTAGCAGAGTGCCAGCCACGCTGTGGGGGTGTTCTGGTGGGTCTGGTAGTGTACTTCTTTGTTATTCTGTACATGAATGAATCCAACTGTTCATTATTGATGAAGGGAGGCAGTGAGAACTGTGAGGTCAAACAGTGAACCTCTGTGTGAGTGACGCAGGTGGCATCTGTCTTGAGTTGCGACACACAAATGGTAATGATGGTAGCAGCACAAAGGGCACAATTAGCGAAGAATTTTATGGTGTGTACAAGAGAGGGGGAGTAATGAGTGGACTGTAAGGAGTGCATGGCAGATGATGATCTGTATGACCTTGTGGGGTTGGCCCAGTTGTAGATTTCACAAGTAAATGTGCTTGTCATTGTGTAACTATGTCATCAGGATGTTGGGGGTTCATTTCAGGCTCCAGCATCAGATGTGGTTCTAGTAGCCATTTTTTTTAAATTTTTAAATTTAGTGTAACTAGTTACTGGTAATGAGGGTTGGAGGGGACATATGGGTTTGGGGTGTCCAATGGGGGGTATAGCCGATGTTGATGAAGTGGGAGGTCATGTGGACATGTTAGGCATCACAATGTTAACAGG
Organism: Tricholoma flavovirens; assembly: GCA_003313805.1. Lineage (NCBI taxonomy): Eukaryota > Fungi > Basidiomycota > Agaricomycetes > Agaricales > Tricholomataceae > Tricholoma > Tricholoma flavovirens. The sequence goes on along the minus strand of QLOK01044993.1, from coordinate 15,503 downwards.
GGGCAGAGGAGTCGAGCAGTGAGGGACTCAGTAGGTCAGACAGGTGCAAGCATTGTTTCTTGAGTATGCAATGTGTTCAGATGACATGTCCACATGATTTCGTGTAATGGATTTCCTGAGCTTGAATGGTGTTTGTATGCCATTCAAGGGTCCATTTGTGTCTGAGGGTGAGGTGGTCAGAGCCAGTTTGAGGAGCAGTTTTGGGGATGTTGCAATGGTTGCTGTTGCCATTGTCAGTAGTGATGTGGCAACAGACTAGCACTGTTCAGAGTAGGGAGAAGGGGCTGGGGAACTGGGGAGAGTGTCATACATGGGTTGCCAGTGAGAACCGTGCTGGAGCTCATTTTGAAGCAGGTGATGGGACAGTGGTGGTTGTTAACAATGATGATGGTGGTTGATAGAGCTGATGCGGAAGGTGTGTAGGATGCAGATGGCAGTGAAACAGTTTGTTCCTGGGGAGGATTGGGGTGAGTTGGGTGGTTGGAACATGTTAGGGGTGTGTTAGCAGAGTGGGAGATGCCTGTCCTTGTTGGCATGACCATGGTGTTGTAATGTTGAAGGACCAGCAGTGGGTGGAACATCCATAGGACATCCTGCTGCAGAAAGCAAGATGCTGAGAGGAGAGGGTTGGGGTGTCAGACATTCTACCTGCTGTTTTTATTTATTTTAACTAGTGACTAGTAATGCCATTGGAGGTAACATTTGCAAGGTGACAAAATGAGTGGGGGGGGGGGGGGGGGGGGGGGGGGGGGGGGGGGGGGGGGGGGGGGGGGGGGGCAGTGGTGGTGGTCACAACAGTGTTGTTGGTGAGGCTCCCATTGACGATCTCTGATGGTGTGCCAGTTGTCTGGGTGCTAGAAACAGTTGTAGTCATCATTTTTGGCCTGGTTGCAGTTGGTTCATTGTGGTGGTTGATTGTGATGCCATTGTCAATGATGACATGGTGGTGGTAATTGGGGCTGTGTGGGTGTCATGATACAAAAGGGCTAGCTGGTGGGTGTTGGAGAGCACCTAGGGGTTTGTTGGGGCTAGTGGAGCAGTCTTGTTGAGTGTACAACACATTCAGATGAATGTATGTGCACAAAGTTGTGAAATGATGCTTGAGGTCAGGTCTTAAGCATCCATGCATAATGGGGTGAAAACCGGTGACCGAGGGGCAACAGGGTGGTTCAGAGAGATGTCAGGGTCGTTGTAAGCAATCTGCAGATTGTATGACATGTTCAGATGAATGTGTCCACATGATATCATTAGCAAGCTAGTGGTTTAGGTTTCAGAGTACAAAACCAGAGCCAGGTGGTCTGCAGGAGCATAGAGGATGGCTTCAGAAATGAGTGGTGCTCCCCAAGCATCCATAGGGGAGTGTCTGTGCTCGAAAACCAACCATGAGACAGTTGTCATCAATGTTGATAGTGTTGATGATGGTGATGTGGTTTGTGATGGTGACAGTGTTGATGAATGTGAAGTGGTTCAGGGTTGTTAATGGTCTTGCAGGGTCATTGCAGTGTTTGGAGTTGGGCAAGGGGCAGGGTCAAGACGAGGTATACATGGTGTATAAATGAGAGTAAGACAGTCTAGTTTCAGGATGTGTGTGTGGTGTGAAAAAATCGACCGTTTCAGAAATTTCAGGGTTGGCAAGGTTTCAGGGAAAGGAACACAATGTGAGAGAGCAGAGTGTGGATAAAAGTTTGTTTCAAAACAAAAGTGGAAGGAAGCCAGAGCTTCCAACACTCAAGCGAACAGGAGCATGAAAGGAACTTAGTATATTCAGGGAAGAAAACTAAGATATTGTACACAAGTACTTGAGTATAGACTATATACTAGTGGAATGCAGCTAATTCTTTAATTAATTAATTTGCAGATCAGCACTTTGATCATGAATATCAGATGGCTGTGTAGAAGAACTTGAAACTCAGTGAAAGTATAATATGTAAACAAGTGAACAACTCAAGAATGATAACAACAAAACTTGGTAGATGAAGAAAAGTCCTAGACTTGCACAATATTGTGGTTCATGAAAGCCATGTACACCTTCTGCACAATCATCCAAGTTTTGTAGAGGCCAAGGATCCAGTATGGGGATGTGAGGATAATGACAGCAATCCCAAAGATGGACACAGCTAGCCACAGGCATATGTCGACCATGATGATGGTCAACAGAATAATGGTGAAGAACTGTGTGGCTAACCCACAAACAAGGGGAAGCTGTGAGCCCACCAAAAAAATCATGGAAGAGTTTGCAGCAAAGGGATCAGCTGCATGCGACTGGGCCATGCGACTGGGCCAGTCCTTGTTAATAGCCATGTATTAAAATAAAGGACAGCATACAATGTACTTTGAATACTGTTGAAGAAACACCACCATACCATTGCTGATTCCACACTGCCAAGGTGATTCCGGTGATGAGAAATGAGTTGCTCACAGCAACCATGTAATGAACACAACACATATGTGCATGAAGGGACTGGTTACAATGATGGAAGTTTCAGATATTGTGAGGAGGGTAAAGAGGGTGGGGCTATAAATTAGAATTTGCTGTCAGTGCAAGCAAATGGGAAATAATAGTTATATTTACAGTGTCATTAACTGGAGCTGCTGGGAATGTCAATGATAATTGGTAGAACAGATAGAAGTTACACACCTGGGTAACACTCATTTCCCATCCCTCCTCTATATGCTGAACTACTGCCTCAAAAGACTTGGGCGAAGTAGTGACATTCAGTTCACCTGAAGGTGTGAGCATAGTGACTACATGCTGTACATGCCCCAAAAGATCCATTTGATGTTGCACTGAGGGCTGTGTTGAATCAGCTGGTGGCGTGGCATGGTTGTGGGGACGCTGGAAGGAAGTGGACATGATGCTTCAGAGAGTCTGAGTGCCAGGGAGAGGTTGGGGTGTAGTTTTGTCAAGGCAGCACTGTTTGATTAGCATTGATGTGCTAGATGGTGAGGGCGCATGCAAATAAACAGAAAGTATATTCTGTTGAAGGTGGGGTGCAGCTTACAACCTATTGTACATCCAGGGCCACAAGCATTTTGATAAGTCCTTGTCCTGTGTTTCCCTCATGCCTTCCAATCTGCAACCCAATTTACACTCCTCAACAAACACATCAATAATGCATCATCTATAGCATGCTGCCACCTCAAAATGTTGTGGAATGCAGTACACAGTTGAACTTGACTTGGTATGCAGACCTTAGTCCATACATGCCTTTGCATCCATCAATAGCAACTCATGATGAGCCTTGGACATGGGTAACAGCAACCTTGACACCTTTCTCCTATAACGAAAATGTCGGGGCTCCTCTAGGTGCCATGCAGTCATTATATGATTCTGCTTCAGTAAATGGTAAATGGTAAAGTCAGGCCAACCATCCATCAGGGGGTTTGACTGTATGATTGACTACTCAAAGTCTAGGTGATTGAGAGGATGTTCAAATTGCAAATAGCCAAGCTGCATCTACCATGAAGATTTGGTTGTATAGGGAGCTGGTGACAAGATTCTCCTTCATTGCCAACTACTGCACAAAACCATTCCACCATGTCTGCTTCTATAATGATCTCAACAAAGGTCTCATGGATGTCAATAGCAGACAGTGCATCATTGTTGCCATACCACAACTTCCAGTGCTGTCAGATCTGGTCAGCAGCATGTTAACATGCTGGAGTAGGAGGCAGCAAACACTATATGTTCATCAAACTTGTGTGGGGTACTAAGGAACAGGTCGTTGTGGGATATGTACTTATTAGTTGAGATTAGGGTTGGGGTCCAAATCGTTCACAATCGATGAATTCCAATGGAGCAGCATCTACATAGCCATCAGAACCGGTCAGCAGTGTGTTAACGTGCTTGGTGGGAGGCAGCAAACACTATATGTTCATCACACTTGTGTGGGGTAGGAACAAGTCATTGTAGGGTACATATGTAGCTTAGTCAACTGGGAGATTCAAGTTAGGATTGAAATGTTGAAGGGTCCAAATCATTCATAATCAATGAGTTCCAACTTCTGAGCAGCATCTCACGATGTGCATAGCTGTTGACACCAATCAGCAGCATGTTAATGTGCTTGGTAGGAGGCAGATGGAGTTTCCGATCCACTGGAATCCAAAGCACCATTTCACCCAGCACCAGTCCAGAACCAATACACCTCCCTAACTTGGATGCTAGAGCTGTGACTGACCAACACCTTCAATTCCTGAGAAGTTGCAGCAGAAGGCTTCAATCATGTTAGATGAATCTGAATCAGCCCCCTACATACCATGCAGAGGCAAACAAGTGCTTGCTGCCATGCAGTTCAAGGGGATCAGCCAAGGGGATCAGCTGTTATATCCAAGTTGTGGCCATTCTAAGTGGAATTGGTGGTGAACTCAAGTCAAGAAGGTGTTGAACCAGATACCAGCCAAAGAGGGCTGGTGGAGATAGTAAGGGATTGGGATATCTCGTGAGAATGTCATGGAACAGACATGGGATGTGAATGTTGAGCCATCAGGGAGGAAAGGCATCGCAGGACAATGGTGGACCAAAAAGATCCTTGCGGACTTGTAACAACATGATCTTGCATAGCAGCTCAGCAGGCCATGACAGATATGAGTAGATACTGAGAGGAAAAGAAAGGCACATTATAAAGGAGCAAAGGTGAAGAGAAAATTCAGTGCATATATTCAAAGAAGCATTCGAAAAACAACAGGTAGCAGCACCGCAGCATTTCCACAAGGAACATGTGAAGTTGACATGAAGAAACCAAAGCAGAAGTGCCTTCTGAGCAGCATCTCATGATGTGCATGGCTGTTGGCACTGATCAGCAGTGTGTTAACACGCTTGGTAGGAGCCAGATGGAGTTTCTGATCCACTGGAATCCAAAGCACTGCTTCACACAGCACCAGTCCAGAACCATATACAAACCATGTGAAGGCAAACAAGTGCTTGCTGCCATGCAGTTTGAGGGGATTGGTTGTTATATCCAAGTTTTGGCCATTCTAAGCAGTGAAAAGGCTTCAGTTAGAAATCTGAACCAATCCCCTACATACCATGTGGAGGCAAGCGAGTGCTTGCCTCCATGTGGTTCTGGAGTATCAGTACTCAGGAATTGGTGAGAAGTTGCAGTGGCAGAGTACCACAAGAAATGGGAAACAAGGAACCAGAGAAATGAGAAATGAGAAATGACTTGGAGAAACAAGAAATAATACTCAAACAAGAAAGTCATGGTCATGGTGGAGTCATAGAACCATGACTAAGCACCATGATGGTCATAACTCAGAGAGTGATGAATCATCCGAGTCACAGCCACACCCTGGTCTTGGGCTAGTATCATTTACTGGCAAGTGAGTTTCAATCCTCAGTCATCATGTTTGCTGCCTCCGACCAAGTGTGTTAACATGCTGCTGCCCAGTTCTGATGGCTATGTGCATTGTGAGATGCTGCTCAGAAGTTGGATCTCATTGATTACAAACAATCTGGACTTTTTCAATGTTTCAACCCTAACTTGAACTTTCTCTACATATCCCACAATGACTTGTTCCTACCCCAGACAAGTTTGATGAATGTATAGCATTTGCTGCCTCCTAACCCAGTGTGTTAACACGCTGCTGACCATTTCTGATGGCTATGTGTGTTGTGAGATGCTGTTCAGTTGGAACCCATTGATTGCAAATGATTTGGACCCTTCAACATTTCAACCCTAATCTCAACTAATAAGTACATATCCCACAACAACTTGTTCCTTAGTACTGCACAAGTTTGATGAACATATAGTGTTTGCTCCCACCTAACCCAGCACATTAACATGCTGCTGACCAGTTCCAATGGCTATGCTGTGGGATGCTACTCAGTTGGAACCCATCAATTACGAACAATTTGGACCCTTCAATGTTTCAATCCTAATCTCTACATATCCCATGATGACTTGTTCCTGCACCACAGAAGTTTGATGAACATATAGCATTTGCTGCCTCCCACCAAGCATGCTAACATGCTGTTGACTAGTTCCAATGGCTATGTGTGTTGTGAGATGCTGCTCCATTGGAATCCATTGATTATGAATGATTTGGACCCTTCAATGTTTCAACCCTAATCTTGACTAATATCCCACAACAACTTGTTCCTTAGTACCCCACATAAGTTTGATGAACACATAGCATTTGCTGCCTCCTAACCCAGCGCATTAACACACTGCTGACCAGTTCCGATGGCTATGCTGTGAGATGCTACTCAGTTGGAACCCATTGAATATGAATGATTTGGACCCTTCAATGTTTCAACCCTAATCTCTACATATCCCACAACGACTTGTTCCTACCCCACACAAGTTTGATGAACATATAGCATTTGTTGCCTCCCACCAAGTGCACTAACATGCTGCTGACCAGTTCCAATGGCTATGTGTGTCATGAGGTGCTGCTCCATTGGAACTCATCAATTATGAATAATTGATAACCCAAACAAAACACCTAAAACAAAGGTATCTGTGGGGATCATCCAGTCTAGTATAAAGTAGCGAGTTGGTTCCAAGTTGGAAGTTGGTCAAGCTATGAAAGTGGGATCGTTCAAAAGGGGAGACAATGGGATGGTGATGGCAAGGACATTGTCAAGGGGAGTATGATAATTGTTAGAGGATAAGGATTTTCAATAGCCTAATAAAGAGGACGCTAGCAATTTCAAGTGAGTTTTGTGAGTGATTTTGCACTAAATCAAACTAAGACAAATTTCTTGGACTCAAGAGCTGTGACTCTCAAATCAGATATAGTGAAGTGAATCTGAATGATTTCTTGTTGAAAAGATAAGTGATACAAGCTTTTATAGACTTTAAGAAAAATGATACTGAAAGGGAAAATGATACTAAAAGGGAAAATGTAACATGAGGTAAACATGAGGCAGGAAGTAAGTGAATAAATAGGCCTAAAAATGATGGGTAAAACAATAAATGATGTGGAAATGATATAAAAAGTTTGTGATACCACATTCCCCCTTTGAGGAGTTTGAAATACCTCAAAATTCATCCCATGTACTTCAAAAATGCGATGTTTTTTGTTATCTTGTGTCTGATAAGCATGTCATATGACCTCTAGCAATGTGGTAGCAAGGTATGACATTTGATGATAAGAAGAATGGCCGCCGGAGTGCTCAAAATGGGTCTAAACACAGTCGAAGTTCGCTTGAAATTGATTGAAGTTAATTGAAGATGATCGTGGTGATCATGGAAGCTTGTCGAAGATCGTATGGTGCTCAAAGTAACTCTTTAGATTGTCTAGAGATGTTGCCATGAAATGTGTGAAAGATCCTCGAAGTTTGAATGCGATCAAAATTATTTGGCCTTCATATTGCTGCATGAACCTGTTATAAGGAATGCAAAAAGTACCTGAGTACTCCCAGATACTCCCAGAGCTCCTACTGAACGGTGGACCTATCATCCTCCCCTGGACTGAAATACTGACTGTCCCCAGTCAGGTGAATGCACATCTCAAGTCATGTGCTGGTCATGTGGTCATGTTGAAAAAACTGATCAATGAAGTTCAAGTTTTGTTTCTTCTCACATCCTTGATCTCATTTCAAATTCTTGAACCTCAGCTTTTTAGTGATGTCTCTTTTGCTTGAACTTGAAAATGGCCTCATCCATTATGTTAAATTGATGCCCGAGTGCAGTATAGTGGAAGATCTTGACTTTGAAGTATTGGGGAAGGGATTTTGCAAAAAACTGGTAAGTTGTTTGTGTTCGAGGTTGATTATTGATGTTCAATATATCTATTTTAGGCTGAATACAATGAAATGGCTGACAATATCAGAGAGGAAGGGAGCCAGGTGGTAAGGAACCTTCTCAAGGAGGTGATTCAGATTTTTGAGCCCATAGCACATTGTGAATGGCTCGAATGGGGTGGTATGTATATATTTTCGAAGTTACAAGCGGAGGTCAAGGCTGAGGAGAGGGAGGCACTGGAATGATCATGATGAGATAAGGTGGAGAAGGTGAGATGCCACACAGCTGATGAAAAGGCCAAAGGCATACAGGATCGATGAGAGGCACTGCACATGGCATGAGGAGTGTTACTGGGTGAATTTTGAGCGAAGGCAATTTCGAAGGAGGACCTGAGTGCTTGAAACACAGTGCTCAAGGAAGAGGGGAAGGTGATCGACCAGGAGGGGTTGGGCGTGGCATGAGGAGTGTTACTGGGTGAATTTCAAGTGAAGGCAATTTCGAAGGAGGACCTGAGGGCTTGAAATGCAGCACTGGAGGAAAATGGGAAGGTGATCGACCAGGAGGAGTTGGGCGAGGACAAGATCAAGGAGGACGAGCGGGTTGAGGACAAAGCGGAGGAGGAGATTGAGGAAGTGCCCATGGTCTGGCTGAGGAAGAGGAAGGCAGTGGTAGTGGAAGGGGATGAGGGAGAGGATGAGATTGACGAGGGCTGATTGAACTCAAGACCAAATGAGTGAGGATCAAGAGTTCTGGGTTATTAGAGTTTGAAGGGCCAGTAAGTGATGGTGCTTTGTTCGAGATGTGTTTCGAGGTAAATAATCGAATTTCCTTTGTAGTGGGATCGCTGCACTGGTTTCAAAACCCAGCAGAAGTGCATTGTGAAGCTGGGTGCTGCAAAATGTGTTTTATGCACCAGTGGGGTGCAGGGTTGCTGGTGGGGAGGGGTTTTGAAGTGGGGGGTTTGAAAACACGAACCTAAGAAGTGGAATCCCATGATGATGAGGTGTGCATCACCTCAAAAAGCAGGTAAGGTCTCTGTTCGATATGTATTGAATGTGCTAAACTGTCAATGTAGGACTTTGTATTCATTTACCCAAGCCAGTTGAGGTTGGGGAGCTGGTCACAGATTCATCACTGGTGATTGAGGAAAGGGAGAAGGAGAAGAAAAAGGAGAAGAGGTCAAAGGTGAAGGGGAAAGGGAAAGTGAAGGAGGTGGAGAACAGGGAGATTGAAGGGGATGTCGAGGAATTCACGAGCATGCCACTCATTGAGTAAGGCTGTTAGAGGTTCTGGTGCACAAAAAGGTAGATCTAGAAACCCTAGTCTATGAAATAGAAGGCATCGAAAAGATGCTCGAAAATTAGTTAAAAAAATGTTGTTCTTTTGAATTTTATTATGTGTCTTCTGCGTAAGAAAGAGTTTGAAAGCATTTGAAAAGTCGATTAGAAAACAGAATATAAATTAAACAAAAGGGAAAGGCTCAGTAGATCATCATGGCTGTAAAACCCTTGCGAGTCTTGCGCGACCATGCAAAAGGCAATATCATGACTTATGAAAATGAATGAATAGAATCAAATAAGATGTTCGAAGAATGAAATCAAAAAGAAAGAATAGAGAAATACTTTTGAGGGGATGTTCAATGGTGTTCTAAGTGGTTTCCAGTCTTCGTTGAGATCGAGGAAGTTTGGGGGAAGGGGGATAGATTTTTGAGTGAGGTAGGGGAGAATATGAAATGCTGCAACCAGTTGATGGAGTACTAATTGGTTGAGTTTGCAGAGGATGTAGGCACCTCCATAGTTTCACTCAATGATGATTAGAGGGCTGAGGTATCGAGTTCACATCTTGCAATTGAGTGATTTCTTGATCTATGTGTTTCACATGAGTACTAGGTCACCTTTTCCAAAGTTGTAGTCTTGAATTGTTCATTTGTGAACTACTTTGAAGTGCTTTGCAGCTTCAAGTCAAGCGGTATAGACCTTTGAATAAAGTTTTCCGAGGTCTGTTAAATGCTTTTGTAGGGCAATAGCTCTTCGAGCGATAAGATCAGTTGTCAATAGTATTGAATTGGGAGGGGGTTGAAGGTATGTTGCTTCAGCAATGTTGAGGGGGAGTAGGGGGTGCAATACTGTAACTGCAAAGTATGGTGAACATCCCATACATTTTCAAACAGTAACTCATTCTGCCCAGAACACCAAGTGTGTCCCAAGTGACCATTTTGCTTCAATACCATCTACTACCTTGTATAACAATTGTCGAACATTGAAGTGCAACCATTTGATGAGGCCACTCGCTCGTGAATTGTATCTGCTAATTTGAATGTGTTGGATGTGGTATTGTTGAGTGAGGTATTTGAGGGTTGCAATGAAGGTGGGACCGTTGTTGGTGATGATTTCGGCCAGGGATCCCCATCGACAGATCAGGTCCTCAAAGATCCAATTGCCTAAAGTCTTCATGTTCTCTTTGTGAAGCATTTGAAACTCAGGGTAGTAAATGAGGGAACATCGACCTTGTACGATATATCGATATCCTCCTGAAGCTGGCATGTGCATTGTGTCAATGTAGACCTTTGCAAAGAGGGGAGCTGGTGTTGCAACTACTGGCGGAATGAGGAGATTTCAAGTTTGTCAAAGTTGGCAGATATGGCATGTTCAAATGTACCAAGAGATGTTGGCTTTCATGTTTGGCCACCAGAATCGAAGGGCAATGAGGGATTTTGTAGCAAATACCATTTTGTGGCCAAGGTTATTGTGTGCTGATCGAACAATGTCAGTTTGAGTCTCTGGGGGTGCAACGATCTTGTGGGCACCATGTGAATCCTTTTGCCAGAGTTTGCCTGAATCTAGGAAAAACTCCATACAATAATGCAGGAAGGTAGAGTACTCATTGTTTGATAAGTTCGATGGTTGAACTAAATCCGACAACCATTGCCAAACACAAAGCAATCTTGCATCATCACATTTCGCATTGTTGGATTGAGGTACATGTCTTCATATGTGATTGAACTCTGCTCGAGGTCATCTTGGTTGAGGGTGAATGTCAGATAAGATGTAGAAAGTGGGGATTGAGGAGATACGACCGGGTTGATCTGATGTATGAAGCCATGAAGTTGATCGATCCAATCGCTGAACTTGTCATCATTGTCTTTGATGTTGTTGTCAGGTTGTGATGGTCTTCATGAAAGACTGTCTGGACCATGGTGGGTACCAGTGACGTGCACTAAGTTGAAATGGAATGTTAATATTGAAATGATCCAGCAATTGAGTGTAGCACTAGGCATAATGTTGGGGTTCAATAGCATTTCCTTAATATATTGAGCATCAACCTCTACAATCAGATTCCAAACTCCAATTAGATAGAAACAAAGAGCTGTGAGCACTTGATACAACCCAAAAAGTTTGAGCTTTGGTTGGGAGAACCTTGACTCCCATGCATTTAGTGTAATTGAGCCAAATCAGTTGTAGTATCTTTTCAAGGGTTTTCAAGGTTGCATTGTGCAAGGAGGTATCCTATTGCGATGTTTGACATGTTGATGGATAGAATTACTGGGGCATGTGATCGATAGTCAATAGCCCAGAGTGCTGGGGACTCAATGAGAGCATTCTTTAGGTCTTCCTGGGCTTCTATCTGCTTCAAGCCAAATTCAAATGGTACATCCTTTCAAGTTAGAGCAATAAGTGGAGATGCTCGTTGGGTGAAGTTACGAATAAAAATCCTACAAACACCTATCATTCCTAGAAAGGCCTTGACTTTGGTAAGTATTTGACAAGGTCCCCACTTTCGAATTGTGTTGATGTGAGTGGGATTGACCATTCAACCTTTGAAGTTGCAGATGTGCCCTAGTACAGTTATCTTGGGGATGCAAACGAATAGCTTGTGACCAGAGAAAGTCCCTCTGCAATACTTTACTCGCTGAAGAACCCTGTTGAGATTCTGGAAATGTTCCCAGATAAATCTTTGGATCACTGGGTTTTCAGGAATCGTTTCATATCTGCCCCCAGCAAGCTGATATCACATCAAAGGTCCTTTGATTGGAATGTCGTTGATGTAAGGGATAGTGACATTGGGGATTTCTGGCTGTAGAATGTAGGAGACATTGTCATGTAGAATTGGAACTGAGTTCGTCCAACCCATCGGAAGGGTTATGAGTTGAAGCGCACCAAAAGGCGACTGAGTTGTTAAGTCTCTCAAGGATTCAGCGACCTTTCATTCATTGAATGCTACATAGAGGTCAAGCATTCCACTGCATGCACGACTGCCAAACTGCTCTGCTAGATGTTTGGGGACAATGCTTGAGTGTTGAATCATGACCTTGTTGAGTGGCTTGAGGCTGTGAACCAGTCGAAGCGATTTGCCATCCTTTTTGAGGATGAGGAACCACCTCAATTGATACAAGGAGTTTGATGGTTTGTATGTGCCTGATTTTATCTTCTTCCTGATGATTTTGCAAACTTCTTCGTAGATTCTGGGTGGTATAGGAATATTTGTTCAACCCATGGGGTGTGTGAGATGATGGGGAAGTCGATTGGAGGGAAGAAGTCTTCTCTAAATGTTCCTTGTTCTGTGTCATTCCATGCGAAACCTGTTTCATGATTTCGAATGAAGTTGTGCATGAGTTTCTGTTCTTCTGGCCATAAGAAATCGCCAGGATGGTTATTGTCAATGATCACAGCTTATTCAAGCATGTATCAAGGAGAGGGCGTGAATGTTGGTAGATGGGGATTGAGCTTTGGCATGTTTTCAAGTGAATTTCTGACAATTCTTTGAACAATATGAAATTGATCTGGTAGGTCGGTGATCACTGGTCGAACCTTGAGTGCTACATGTTTATATTTCTTCTTTGTTTGGATGTATACAGGATGAGAGTCGATGGTAATGTTGGAAGGGGGGTTCAAAGTGTCATTTGAAGTCAATTGCACTTGTTCAAGATTGTTTGAAGCCAGTTGAATGTTGTTAAAGTCTTTTGATGTCGATCGAACATGGGAATCTGTGAATAATAAAGCCATTGAGGCTTGCAAAAGAGTCATGGAATGCTCAGATGCAGATAGATATATCCAAAAGGAGGCCAGCATGGGGAATCATATTTGAGGATATTGAGGAATGAAATTTGGGGATCACAGTGGTACACTCAATATATATTGAAGAGTCAGAATGATTGAATGAAATAATGAGAGCACACTGCTGGCTGTTCGATATATCATCCTTTACTTCTGAAAAACCTCTTGAACTGCTTTGCAATGATGGTTCAAATGGGCAATCGATGGAATGGTAGTGGTTCGAGTCAAGTTGGGGTCATGGATTGTGATCGTCTGTGCTTCATTACAATAATTCTGAATGACACTGTTGGTGAGAACATCGAATGGTCGACTGAGTAAGATGTCGTATGCTGGGTCGTGAACAATGTGGAACTCCATATATAAAATAATTGAGCCAAGATCGCAGGGGATGTTTCGAGCCAAACCCAAAGTCTCATCAATACCACCATTTGCTGATTGCATTGGCAGACAGATTTGTGGGTCGTAAGCGAGACCAAGTTTGTGACAGACTTCCTCTGACATAGCGATGATTGAGGAGCTTGGATTGATGATTCTTTTGATGTTCGTGTGATTGTTGACATTCATGTAGACTGATTGGATGGAATAGGACTCCTTGGCGACGACATAGGGCTGTGCAATTTGACTGGGTTCGAGCAAGCTGAGATAGGTTTCATAGGGATTGGGGATGATGATCGATCCATCTTTGAACATGTTTGTTGAGGGCTGGGGTGGCTGCTGGACTTGTTTTGGTGTAATCTGTTCTCACCATTTAGTTCAAACTTCAGGTGATAATGAAAGGAGTTCTTCAGATGTCAGTGTTACGAGTGGTGTCTTCATCATTCAAGTGAATATGTCTTGGGTGATTTGGTCATTCTGAATTGGGGCCTGTGTGTGGTAGGAGGGACCATCTTGAGGTTTGGGACCACTGGCAAAGTTGTGTTTGTGTGGTGGGAGATAAGTGTTCTCGATGCCTGCGAACAGGTGAAGTGGCAGTTGTTACAAATCTTGCCAGCGGCAGACAGACTGGGTGCTCTTTTCTTTTTACTCATTCTTGCGTATTATCCTGATGGACTACTATCCTATCACCACCTTTGATTCTTACCTTCTTCTCACTGACCTTTCCCCTATTACTCCCTTGACGTTCATCCTTTATTGTTCTTTCTTGTTGATTCTCATCTATTTCACCTATTGGTAGATAAGGACTGCACTCCCTGTATATAAACCATAGTACCTAGAGGGTCTTGCTCTTCAGCTTGACCTTAGCAATCTACATTCTCAACTCTACAAGCAGACCTGCCCTCAGCCACTCAAAAAGCCTCTGAGTCGGTAAGACAGAACATGTTACTGAGAAAGCCTCTGGTAACAGATAGAATGACTAACTAGTGATCGACTATATCATTAGGAGTGCTTGTACTTGAGTTGGGACTATTGTCTTAACAAAAGGTCAAGCTGAACATCAAATGCCCTCTTACCCTAAGAGTAGGCAAACACGTCTCGAAGACAGCAGTCCACTGATCAACCACTGAGAGGAGCCACCACCAAAGACGGGCTCTGGTATAGTTACCAAGGAAAACAGACTCAATTTTCAGAAACACAGGGAAAGTGGTTCACAAAGTTGGAACCAGGACCACCAGGAAAATTCTTGACAGAAGAAGACTTCTCAGCTGATGAAGAAGAACCATTGAAGATTAAACAGGAATCCCCAGAACCACCAACACTCACCTTTTTTGACAATGACGATGATCTATACACCAACATGGCAAACAGGGAAATCAAGATCAGAGCTCCATCAAATTTCACTGGAGATCAAACCAAAACAACAAAGTTTCTCCAGGAAGTCTCCCTTTTTCTCTGAGTAAATGAAGCAATCTATGACACTGATGAAAAGTGGATGATCTTTGCTCTCTCTTTCATGAATGGAGGAATGGCATGGGCATGGGCATTGGAGCGAGGAAGCAGGACCAATTTAGGAACCTGGGAAAGGTTTGCAACAGAAGTGAAGGAGGCTTTTTCCCCTATAGATGATGTGGGATCGGCCCAAATGGAAATGAAGACCCTGAAGCAGGGTGATGGTTTAGAAGACTACATCAGCCAGTTCCTCATCCTAAAGGGAAGATTGGAACTCACCAAAGATACTGCGCTCATCGAGTACTTCATGGACGGCTTGAAACCGGCTCTCCTCAACAAAATCTTTACCATGGAAAACATCCTGACCCCCTGGATGGAATGATCAAAGCTGCATCAAAGTATGATGGGAACTGAAGAAAAGCGAAAGCCATTGCAGGAAAAGTGCAGGAGACCCATGAAAAGAAGATGGTCACTCCTCCCAAAGTTATGAAACCGATGCTGGAGATAAACTGACTATCCCAGCAAGAATGAACCAAACACATGCAGAAAGGACTCTGCTTTGTGTGCCACTGTAGTCGTGGTTGAGTTCAAGTTTGAGGGAGTTATTGCCAATGGAATGCCAGTAGATGTCGAGGTAGGATTCTGAGGTGTGTTCGAAGGTGCAGCCTGTGCAGGAACTTCTTCGATATGAGCTGATGTAGTAGGAGGAATATGGGATGCTGGCGCTGGTGTAACGGAAGAGTTTCCATTAGTTCAATTAAATTGTTTACCATTTCAAAGTGCAAATATCTCCTGTTCGAGGGCTGCAATATGATCTTCATACATGTCAGCTAAAGTTGAGATAGGATAGATACCTTGAGGAATTGGCGAAGAAACCAGGGAGGGAGCGATACCATACATCAGCAAGGGATTGACCATGTTATCTGAGTTGCGA
>QLOK01044988.1:0-15709 GCA_003313805.1 Tricholoma flavovirens | reverse complement strand
GAAGTATTTCAAACTCCTCAAAGGGGGAACGTGGTATCACAAACTGTTTATATCATTTCCACATCATTTATTGTTTTACCCATCATTTTTACTCCCATTTATTCACTTACTTCCTGCCTCATGTTTACCTCATGTAACATTTTACCTTTTAGTATCATTTTCTTAAAGTCTATAAAAGCTTGTATCACTTATCTTTTCAACAAGAAACCATTCGTGTTCACTTCACTATCGTCTGATTTGAGAGTCAGAGCTTTTGGGTCCAAGAAACTCATCTTAGTTCGATTTAGTGTGAAATCACTCACAAAACTCGCTCAAAATTGCTTGCATCCTCTTTATTAGCCTATCAAACATCCTTATCCTCTAACAATTATCATATTCTCCTCAACAACGTCCTTGTCATCACCATCCCATTGTCTCCCCTTTCGAATGATCCTGCTTTCATAGCTCAACCAACCTCGAACATTGATCAAATGCTCAATATTCGATCAAACTCAATATATTACATCACATATCACTCGATATTCCTCACATTTCCTCACCATTGACTCCCTAACCTTGAACCAGGTCTTCCAACTTGGAACCAACTTGCTACTTTATACTAGACTGGATGATCCCCTCAGATACCTTTTGTTTTAGGTGTTTTGTTTGGGTTTTCCTACTTAGCACTATCAATGGCTCTCTCCTTGTGACCCTGGTAGGACATAATCAATGTCACCTCTTCAGTAATACTTCCTCCCTTGTTCACTGTTCCATCAATGTTATACACAATTACAGGATGCTTGAGTTTACACATGCAAATTCCATTGCTCTGAATCAATGCACGATTTATAAATAAACCAGTAGCACCACTGTCTAATAGTGCCTCAACATCTACCATTGCATGTGTATCAACTGTCTTCAACCCTACTGTCAACATTACTTTGTGTTCAATGTGTGCTGAGTGTATGAAGGTTTTCAGAGTTTTCTGAAAGTGGGTATTTTTGGATTGATGATGCACTTTGCCTTTACTCCTGGTTCAGTTACGTAGTTTTGAAATGAAATTGAGGGCATAATAGGTTACTAGCATAGGATTGGTTGGGCAGGGACATGAATCATTGGTTTCCTCCACTGTTAATACATCATATTGATTATGAGTCTCCAATGGGGAAACCTTCACTGGGACTGCTCAGGAAAATTCTGCTCTTCTGTTGTCACCTCTCGAATCTGCCTCTTCTCTCTGCAAAACCCGCTGTATGACCCAATTTTCCACAATTGAAACATTTGTTCAGGGGACATCTCTCTGCACAATCCACATCCATAGCATCTGATGCGTGCTGACTAATATTTGACTGATTGGGAAGTGTCACTGCTGTGGCCAATGGCTGTGCCTTCGTCTCGTGTATGATTGACACCTTTCCTTTTTTGGAACTTCCTCCTGATGACTTTCCAAATTTAGAACCTGCATGTGTAGTATGCAGGTATAGCAACTTCAACTCAGCTTGTTCTTGGCAATATTGCCAATCAAGCTTGAAAGCCCATTCATACCACTGCTCCAATGTTGTAGGCATAACCGGTAGTCAATATATAGACTTGAACAAGGATGGATTAAGTCCTGCCTTCAAATATTTGATTAGCACAGTGTCTCCTAAATTGGTTTGTGAAGCTTTGGCTTTAAATTGCAAAATGAATTCATCAGCTGAGGAAGACCCTTGCTGCATGGTCTTCAATTTTCCTACTGCTGTTGCCTTCAGATTAGGATCTCCAAATTGAGCTTCCACTTTATCCAAAAAATCTTGAAAACTCTTAAACAGCTCGTGACCCTGAGCAATTTGATTGATGGCTTCATTCCTCCAAAATTGTGCCTTGCCCCCTTGCATATACATAGGATAGTGCAAACATTATTTTGGATTCAGTTGTATGGAATTCAGGTTCACAACCTTTAATATACAATATAATAGAACTAATAAAGGATTTAGTATCCTTCATTGTTCCATCAAATAATTGTGGTGGTGCGAATTTAGGTAAGCGAACTTTGCCATCTCCATTATTCTTCAATGACTCTTCCTCATGATGAGATAAAAATTCATCCACCTCTTCCTCCACAGTAGGTGCTGGCTGAACAGGGTTTTGAAGCATGACATAATTTACTAGTTGAGAAAGTTGCATAGTGAGTGCATCAACTTTCTCTTCCAGCGTAAGATCATGATTAGCAGAATTGGAAATTATGTCATCAGTCATGATGTTGTTGCTAAAAACAAAACCTAACAAGGTTCTTCAGCTGACTCAGGACCTTTTCTTCAGCAATCCAATTTGGCAATTACTACTCTAATGCAAAAGGCCATAACTAGCACTAAAAATAATACACTAAACCAGAGCCAAACAGTTGTCTGGTTGCAGCTGTCCTACAGACAAGTACTGCCTTTTGAGCACTGACAACCACAATGTAAGGCAGTGCTGATGCACAAATTACAAAGCGAAAGTAGATTACATAAATACAAGTTACTCTCATCTCATGACAAGAGGATTGGGGATTGGTAATCAGGTGTGGTGGGGTGAAACAAAAGTGAGGGCACACAGAATATGAGTTGTGTTCTTCTGTCAGGGCAACACCAAATCCTCACTAGGATCTTCATGTGGGCTCTACAAGAAGACACGACAAATATAGAAAGGGGGATCAAAGTTTGATGTGATGTGGTAATAATAGAACAGTTGGTTGATGAAGGCGTTGATAATACTCGACTAGGAAACCCACAACAAAACCCTACAAAATGCTTTGTATGGTATAACACAGGTTAGAGGAAGGTAGTGAGGTGGTACTGTACTTCAGGACCTAGGTCAAGGTTGGGGGACCTGATAGCGAGGGAATGCAAAGAATGATGAGTGGTGTTCGATGAAATATCATGAGATCGATCAAATATAGAGCGTTCAATCAAATATAGAGACAATGGGATCAAAAGTGAGGGGAATATGATAATAGCAAGGAATAAGCGAGGGACAAGGGGCTCAATATGGAGGTTTGATAAAATATCAAGGTAGTTTGCAATGATATCGCAAAACTTCAAACTAGAATGAAATACTTGGACTCAAGAGTATGGCCTCTTGAATCAGACTACTGGGACGATAATGTGATGGGATTCTCTCTTGAAACAGTACATAATACAAAGTATATATGACATATGAAAAGTAATCCTAAAAAGGAAAGTGTCCATGTGTTGAACATGAGGCAGGCTGTAACGATCAAAAGGGGCTAATAACTACAGGTAAATGATGAATTGATGCAAAAAGGAGGTAAACAAAGTGAAATCAAAAGGTACATACTCATGTTCCCTTTGAGGAGTTCAAAATATCTCAAAATACTTCCCATGTCCTTCAAATAGTGATCTTATCTATTGTTCTCCATGTGATAGGCTTGTCAAATGATGTCACGAGGTGCGGGGATGCGGTATGAGTGTCCAATGATGAGATAATGGCCGCCAAAGTGCATGAAGACATTCAAAGTTTGTTTGAAGATTTTCAAGGTTGTTCAAAGTTGTTCGAGATTGATTGATGATGTTCAGGATGTTCACAGATGTTCATAGATCATTCGGATAGACGCTATAGATGTGAGAAAGATATCCCAAAGGGGTTCAAAGAGGAATGAAAAAACTATAGGATGTTTTCCAAGTGCTAGATGCAAGGTGGTCTTATCATCCTCCCCTGGACTGAAATACTGACTGTCCCCAGTCAGACATGCAAAGATAAATGAGGCTCGAAGAATTTGGGAATAGGAACTTGAGGGGGAATAAATGATGATGACAATAATGATGACAACAAATCGGATGATTGAAGGGGTTCGCAATAATAGAAGTCGAACAATGAATGGAGAGGGAATAGGAATAGA
Organism: Tricholoma flavovirens; assembly: GCA_003313805.1. Classification (NCBI taxonomy): domain Eukaryota; kingdom Fungi; phylum Basidiomycota; class Agaricomycetes; order Agaricales; family Tricholomataceae; genus Tricholoma; species Tricholoma flavovirens. Next base: position 11,850 of record QLOK01044988.1, on the reverse strand, counting down.
TGTCAGACTTTTCAGAATGATGAAAGAAATACGAAAAGACCGAGGAAATGAATATCGAGGCAGAAAAATGATGGGGCATATAATATCAAGCAGATGGGAATTAATGATGATGCTCAAGTAATGAACTACGATGACAATATTCTGGGGGCTTCTCAGGGTGTGATATTGAGGGGTCGATTGAACTGATATACATCTCGTAGGGGTCTAGAGTGTCGAGCTGTTTAGAATGTTTATCGAGGGAAGAGGGGATGGCTGGACTGGTTGAATGGATATATGATCTCACAATTTCATACGAAGTTCAGGCGATAGTGAATAGAGTTCTTCCAAGGTTATCATGATGATAGGGACATTCATGGATCGATCGAGGATGTCCTGTGCGATGGTTGAGGTCTCAATAGGGGTCATGCTTTGGTTCAATGATTTTTTGCAAGGTTTCTTCAGGAATGTACCAAAGTTTCATTCTTGTGGTGGTAAATAAGCTCTGTCCCTAATAGGGAATGGACGAATATCGCACTGCCAAAACAAGGTCAAAGATGAATTTCAAGGGGTAATCAAGAGGTCAAGTAATCGATTGCTGTGGACGAGGGGATGCTGATAGAGTTTGAAGTCAATATGCAAGGGGAGATCGAGGGTGCTGGATGAGATGTTGAGGTTGTAATGGGATGGTCTACTTGATCGAGCAGTGAATCTGCAAGGTTTGATGTTATTGAGGGATGTTCAAGCTCGTGTGATGATGTAGGGATGACTGGTGACAATATTTCTCGAGGGGTGGGTACGATGGAATGAATATGATTAGCTTGACCATTTCAAAGTGTGAAAATCTCTCTTTCTAATGCTGATATGCAATCTTCAAGGTTACTTGAGGCTATATACATACATGCTGTGCGATGACAAGGTCGAAGGGGCGATATCAAGCATGAATGAGAAATTGACTGGTTTTTCAAGGTTGCGATGATGCCATTCATCAATACGATCTTTAATGAAACGACCTGGAATACTTCAAGCAGGGAATTATCCATTAGTGATTACAACTTTGCCTTCTGCATTCTTTATGCACTTGCCATTGTTGATATATGATTGGCATACTAAACATTCACTGATAAAATGACCTGAATGTCCACAAAATATACAAACAAAATTGTCAAGGGATTCTGATCAAGATGCGCCATTTGTTCAAGGGGTCAAAGTCAAGTTCAAAGCTGCCATAGCAGTAATGATAGTTGTCATGAACTTGTCGAGAATAGCCATTAGGTCTTCCTGCTTAATCTGTGGGGCCGATGATGAGATAATGGGTACCAGTGTTGAAGTCGAGGGATGGGATGTGTGGAGTGGCCAGATCCACATGCTGCTTTCTTGAATGACTGGACGTGCTCGTCTGCTGGGTGGTCTCCTTGCATCATAGTGCATAGCTTATATACCTTGGTTGACCGCCTATCTGGGTCACCAACTTCCTTAATTGTTTCAAAGAATGCATCAAGGGTTTCATGTCTGAGAACCCTGTCATTCACTGATGTCTCTGCTAAATATTCATCTCTCCATTCAAGAGCCGATCCTTCTGACATGTATGATAGCACCCACATGATCACTGACTGATGGTTAGCAAACTCATTCAGCTGTCCCATGATGTACATCATGCAGGAGTTTGAGAACACCTCTGTGTCCTCCATCTTGCCAGAGAATTCTTTGTGCTTATTCATCTTGGGCCCTTTTGCTGTCTCAGGAATTCTGCACCTCCAATGAGGAGTCACAGGATGTGGTGGGATTGGGGGTGCCAGTCAAATGTCTTCATTGGCCTTCGCTGACAGGGCTTCAATAATTGCCCTCTGTTCATTCAACTGCTCTATAAACTGGGCAATGACTGTCCAGGAATTTAGTTCAGGGGACTGTGGCCTTTCCACACCCAGAGTTTCTCCAAAATCTCCCATGTCAAGTACAGAGATTTGGGGCTGTGGTGTCTTCAGGTATGAGGAGGGTGGTGAGTGTCAGATAGAAGAGATAGTTGTGGTGGGGGAGAGCAGTTGAGGAGGGTGAAGTGAAAACATGGTAAAAATCCAATAGAACCTTGGTCTGGGCTTGCAACCCTGGATTGGACCTTAGGTATGAGATCTAATCTGTTACACCAGGAGCAGTGTGGTTCACTTCTCATTGGCCAATGAGCAGACCTACTCCATGATGCAGGAAGATATGTAGTGCACCTCTCTTGCAAACTAGACCAACCTGACCCTACTATTCACATAGTCAGCAATGGTGAGGTAGGAATCTCCAAAGATCACCCTAGCGCTCCTTATAGGTATTCTTTTTAGGAGTCAGGCTCAATGTTACTCCCAAGTTCAAACGAATCCTTGCTAGCTATCATGGTGGTACACTATAATGAATCTGAAAAAGGAAAGGTGGTGAGTGTGTGACAGTTAAGTGAAGCATACATTAAGCAGTTGGTTAGGCTGCATGAGAACCTGTTCTTGTCAAGGGAAGGGGTGATTGTCATTGGAGAGAGGAAGGGGATGGCGGTGGTGCATATCTGTTCTGGAGTCTGTAGACAGTGGCAGGAATATGGTGGATGTGGAAATGTGGGAAGTCACAAGAGTAGAGTTGAGTTCTTCTGTCAAGACACACTAAACCAAAAGGAATAGCGAGGTCCCACAAGAATACTCAGTATAGAAATAGAGGTTAGCATCGTAGTCTTAGGTACATCACACTAGGGTTTAGTGGAAAACCTGAGAGAACTCAACTAGAGTCTCAGGGTGTAATATTACAACTATACATGTATATACCAAACTTCATGTGTTAGCCATGAGGTGAGCATGTGACTAACATGCATGTATACTGCTGGTAATAATGTCATACCTGCTGTTAGTGATGTCATGCTTAGTAATACTACTACTACCATGTGACTACTGGTCATGTGATAATGTCTGTGGTAATCATAATTGCATAAGAAAAGAAATATAAAAACGCTCTCATGACAAATACCCCTGATGAAACTGATAATGATAACCTCTTCCATGGCTATGCTGATGCTGCTTTTGCAAATACCAATGACCACAAATCAACCACTGGTTATGTTTTCCTTGGATCAGGGGGAGCAATCATGTGGAAATCAAAGAAGCAAACTGTGATTGGCTCTTTCAGAAGCCAGACACAAAGCAACATGGATCAGAAATTTGTATGGTGAACTTGGATTTCCTCAAAAATATCCAACAATGATTAAAGGCAACAACAACAGTTCCGTCATATTAACACACAATCTGCAATTCCATCAGCAATCAAAACACATTGCCTTACATCATCATTGGGTCTGGGATCTCATAACCAACAAAATACTCAATATTCACAACTGTTGTGACCCAGAACAAACAGCAGATGTATTAACAAAGGCACTACCAAGGCCCAAATTTATCTGACATAGGGCAGAGATGGGAATGCAGTTGATCAAGTAACTCATGTGAGCTGGTTTTTCCCACAGGGTTTTCCACCACATAGAGGTTTTGAGGCACCTGAATGAACTTTATCTTTAATTTTAACTCTTCTATTTATTTAACTATTTCCCCATACTCAAATCATGCAAGGCTTGAGGGGGAGTGTTGGGATCAGCTGCCTGCGGTCAGCCTAGCTTGATCCGAGAAATGCTATTATTAGAACACAGTCTATTTATATGTTGTAATCTATACAGACCATAGTATAGGAGAATGATGCGAGACGTTCCTCTCAGTGCTAAACTCCCATCACCTCCCAGCATATTATCTCACCTCTCGTTCTATCTCTGCCAGAATCCCAATACGTAATCAGAATAACCGATGTATTTGTTGAAATGTATACATAAAAGGAGAGAACTAAGCTGTATAGTATACTTGATGAGCGTTCAGAATTCGAGGTACCTCGAATTCTGAGCTCACGAGGAAGATTGGATGACGGCTCGGCGACGGCATAGGATGTGTGAAGTCCAGAGTCCGAGTTCCGGTTGGTGGCCACTGGCAAGCCAACAAGGGTCGTTCTGATGATTTTGGCCTGGCAGTTCTCGCGTACATATGGGTCCATTTATCCGTTGATCCTTGGGGAGCTGGTTACCATCATCGTCCCAGTGAGTAACTTCCGCTACTACTATCATTTCCCTATTCCCTAGTGTTGCAAAATATGTTATTTTGACCACTTCCCATCCACGTAGCTCCCTCGGCTATGCCGGATTATATAGCTTGCTCCAACTTTCAGTTCCTTTCTATTCGACTTAGTCATCATCCCATACGCGGTTCACCTAGAGTTGCAAATCATGTGATTATGTTCTAAACGACCACCCAGCGAGGAGTTCTCGGCTTTGAGGAAGAAAAAGTAGCGGAACATCTCCAGAGAGGCTGGTTGTAATGGCTTGTGTTCAATATTTAAGTGATTGAGGCTCGGAACACCCATTTTCAAAGTTTTGCAACACTAGGTGACTTTGCAACACCCGGCCGTGATAGTATATATATCACCTTTTGATTTGGTCCCCGCGGCCGGGTATACATATTCTACGTGTACCTTGCAACTCACATGCTAGTCACAATTTGGCGTCATGTCCGAGTCTTCGCTACTTCCGCAGGAGGAATTGCAAAATCTTTATAACAGGGGCCAGCATTCGCACGGCACACATCTAAGTCTTCACCGACGTGGAATGGTGAACTATGGTGAACCCTGTTGCACCTGCTTTTGAGAACGTTCCAGAGCAGCTCACCCCCGTTGACCTAAAGATTTACGGAACGATCCCACCATGGCTCAGTGGGGTTTTGTATCGTACGGGCCCTGGTACCTCTCGAATTCCAACTACTGCTGACCCAGACAAGGCCGTCACAATCCAGCACTGGTTTGATGGGTTATCCCTACACCATCGCTTCGAAATCTTCCCTGGCGGACGGAGAGTCTCTTACCGCTCGCATAGTGGTTCGGAGGATTTGAAGAGGCAGATCGCTGATGCCAGCGGGCTGCCGACATTCTCATTTGGTCAGCGAGGAGATCCGTGCCAGAGCATCTTTCGTAAATTCTTCACCGCGTTTCAGATGATGCGCAATGCGAAAGCGGGCACGCCTTCGCCTTCTGGGGCTAACATCAATGTTACCCTGACCTCTAACATGCCTGGATGGGCCCGGGACGTTGGGACAAGTTCGACACCCTCCTCCGGTCCTCGGAATCTCGTGGCTAAGACCGACGCAACCCTTCTTCAGCTCCTAGACCCCATTACTCTCAAGCCACTGAAGGTGACATCTTACAGAGACATAGATCCCAGGCTTGATGGGGGACTGGCATCAGCCCACGCTTGCGAAGATCTCGCAACGGGTGATTATTACAATCAATGTTGTAAAATCAGTAGTCGGTTCTCGACCTACAAGATCTTCAAAATCGCTGGCAAAGACGGCACCGTGGATGTCCTAGCTGAAATCAAGGATGCACCTTTGTCATACATCCATTCATTTGCGATGACGGAGAGATTTCTTATCTTTACCGTGTGGCAGGCTCCTTTCAAACAGTATGCCTATACGGTTTACTTTGACCTCTGACACTGACCATTGAGCGTCATTCAGTGATGGGATGTCCATGCTCTTCAACCAGAATATTACTGAGTCTATCGAGAGGTGGGATCCTAATGCCAATTCGATATTCTACGTCATCGACCGGAAGAATGGTGGCATCGTCGCCAAATACAGGGTACCTATTTCTTCTTAACCTCAGTCAGACGTCCTCATTATTCACGTGCCGTAGACACCCCCGTTTTTCTGCTTCCATCATCTCAACGCGTTCGATGACCCGACTACAGGAGACATTGTCATTGATATGTCGGTTTATGAAGATAACTCGGTCCTGAATCTGCTCTACTACGATCAGCTGAGGAATCTTGACACTGATAACCATATGCTCCTGGGAAGAGCGAGGCGATTCCGCCTCCGCTCACCATTTGCCCGCTCTGAATCGAATAATTCTGCTATTCAAGACGCTCTCGTGGAATATACGTACCCACAGCATCAGAGCATCGAGTTGCCTGTGACTGCTCCATCCTATCGTAATAAGCCATATCGATACGTGTACGGGATCAACAAGCTCGATCCAAAAACACACTTTACTTTCGCAGATGGCATCATTAAATTAGACATGTCTTCCTCCCCCTTTGAGTCGACCAACACGAAAGTGTGGTCTAAGCCAAACCATACTCCCTCTGAAGCCATATTCGTTACTCATCCGGATGGGAAAGAGGAAGACGATGGGGTGTTATTGAGCATTGTATTGGATGAGGAGACAATGAAGAGTAGTCTGGTTGTCATTGATGCAAAAGACATGAAAGAAATTGGTAGGGCGGAGATGCCAGGCGTTTTTCCGATTGGTTTCCATGGTGTTTTCCATGGATATAAACTGTAGTGGTGACTGGACGATACTTATACTTGATCTCTGTCTTATCACTTTTGTGCATCAGTAGAGGTAGTAGTTAATTTCAGGTTGGGAGGCAGCACGTTGTAGTATTGAAAGCAGAGGACATGACTGCCATAAGATTCTTGATCAGCTGAGGACACGACGAGAGCGTGGCTAACCGCTTCCGCGTTGACACACTTGATGCCGAGTACCACGACGATTGCAGAATCTTCAATTTTATTTATCACAAGGTCGTTCCAGTTTACTTGGTTTAATAGTAATACTGACCCTCTTACAGATTAACCCTATTCCTTGCTTGTAACAGATATCTCTTGCAAAGTCTCTATTCAGACTTGAAATCCCTCTCTGCATCTCCCTTGTCTTCACTGGCAGCTCCTTCTTCACCTGCTTTACACAGAGACTCGGCTATTGAACTCGATGTACTACCTACACCCGCAACACACCTCAAGTCGACATCCAACAAGCCACGCCTCCAATCCACTGTATCTCGAGGTGTCTTCTCCATTGCCTTCATGGAGAGTTGTATGATGTTCATACTGCTCATGATGCAAGGAACTGATACATTTACACCACGGTACGTTACTTCTCTTCCCGCCGTCACCAATCAAATGAGCCCAAACATTCCAGCACCCGTCTCCTCAACTGGAAAATCTCACTAATTTCACTAATGTGTACAATCCTGCTTGTCGCACCCCTCTCTTTCAGCCTCCTCTTTGCCGTCGGGAATAATCAAATCATCACCTCGAAATCCCCAACCAAAAGTAACAAACTCCTACCCCGACTCCTCTACCTTCTCCCAACCTTCATCTACCTTTACCTCTTCTCACACATCCCTCTTCCACCCGCTCTCCAATCCCCCAATACATCCCCCGACATGATGACAGCCGCCCTCGCTAGACTAATCGTCGTAGGTACCATCATCCTTGGCTTGCTTTCCGGATTCGGCGCTATAAGCAACAGTTGGGCTTATATACCTATGCTGTCGCGGTTGAGGTACTTGTTCCAGATTCCATGTATTCTACTTGATGCTGATAAAGCGTGTTTATGTAGTGAGGGCGAGCCTACCGAACAAGACATTACGACCGCCGAATTCGCACTTCAAAGTGTGCGCAACGATCTTCGAGAACGAACGATTGAAGCCGAACGTCGAGCTGGCGAACCCGTATGTCCTATAACCCCTCGTCTCTCCCCACACTGACGACACTTGTAGACGGAAGGCAACTGGCTCTCAAGAGTCTTCCGAGGCAGCGATGGACGTACGTCTGCTTTTCCACCCTCACCCTCCTCCCTCATAGCTAACTCTTCCTCCCAACCAAACAGACCAACAAGAACTCCAAGGCCTAAACGCCCTCCACCACCAAATGAGTCGCAAACTCGAACACCTACGCGCCCGTCGCTCAGCCGCTCTTTACGCTCGCACCCTCCAAGGTCGGATCCTTAATTTCGGGAGGAGAGTGTTTGCGGTGTACTGTGTTTTTCGTGTCATTTCTGTACGTATCGCTTTCTCTCTCCTATAACTATATAACTGATCTCAATGGCCCGGCTCAGTCAACGATCAATGTCTTCTCCCGTCCTTCATCTCCTCCCCATCCCCCCTCACCTTCCTCACCAGACCCATCATCAGAAAAAACATCCTACCCAGACCTTCTCACTGATAACCTCGCATATGCGCTATACTATATCTCCCCTGTCCCGGTGGACGCAGCAGATGTCGCGTTGCTCGCTAGACAGATCAGTTTAGGCCTAGTTGGAGTTATCATTGTTACGAGTCTGAGAGTCGTGTTAAAGGGCGTCACCCGGGTACGTATATGTTTTATGTTTTCTTTCTTTCTTTCTGTATACTGGATACTGACGAATTGGCGGATGGGTGTAGGGTCTACGGATAACGAATAGGACATTCGGGGCTTCACTCATGACACTTTTACTCGCACAGCTGATGGTTTGATGGTCCTTTCTCTTACCGCCAACTACTATGTACTCACCGACTCACGTTCACGCGCACAGGGAATATATCTTCTCTCCACCATCGTCCAACTCCGGACCTCATTCCCTCCCCCTTCGTCCCTGTCGCCATCCCCAACAATGCTCTACGACGACGACCTATTGGCAGGAACCACAACACCAACACCAACAAATCTGTTCACGACCATCCCAGCTTTTGAAGTTTTCGGCTCCTTGTTTGACTGGAGTTTCTTGCTGGCGGCGGGTGGGACTGCGTTTGGACGGTGGAGTCGGGAGAGGGTGGATGGGGTTGGGGATTAGGCCTTAAAATTAGATCTTAGAAGGAGGTTGGTGTTGGTATTGGGTGGTGTGTATGTGTAGTGTATATGAGCGATAGGTGGGTTCCAGTTTAGCCGCCTAACTATAAAATAAGGAGTTTTTGTTAAGATAATATTTAAGGCCTCTTCTGAGGATCTCCGAGTCACGATACATATACTTCGAAGTTAACGAAGGTATAGGATTGAACTTCTTGGTTACCCCTTGGCAAGCTTCTCCACCCCATGGTACAGTGTCCTGAAGTTACGCAAAAAAGCTGATCAGAGCTAGACCAATCTAAGTTCAGTCACTCTCTACTACACCTCAGGCTGGGCCAACCACTGGCAAATGTCTAAAAAGTTGAAATTGGTACTTGCTGTGTTTGCACTGATGAAACAGCCTTTAACCCAGCCTTCCTTAGCAACTCAACATTCTACTTTTCTAAAATGTTCAATGGGTATGCTGCCTTTTGGTTGGGAAAGCAGTGGCATCGAGAATGTAAGAGTTTTCCCCCATCCCAGTTCCAGCCTATTGAGACAACATCTCACTCCCCCCCTGAGAATGGCCTCGACGATCTTGATCTACCAAAGACATGGCCACCAGCGAAAGAGAGCCTCAGTGTAGTTCCGTAGTTCGGATAGCGAAGGGATTGACGACTTGACCAAAAGGACCAGCCATATGAGAATAATGAAATATCGAAGATAGAGAATTATATTTTATCCCAATCGAGTTGTCAATTGACAGCCCGTCGTCACTGGTCCTGGTCCGAGTCACTGTGGCTGACATTGTTAACAAAACATTTTCTGCCAGGCCCTTGAACAAAATAAAGTTACGGTATCAATACACTTGCTAGGCAGATAAGATAAGATTCTCTGATTAAACATAGATGGAGGCTGGCATACACCTTGTTATATTACCTGGTCTTCGAAGCCACGATTGCTACTATCTCGTTCTGCAGTTGTATCATATAAGTAATGTAACTGGATTCTAGAAGATTGGTTCTTGGCAAAAAGGAAGGAGGGAATATAAACGCGACGTTGAGGATGCACTTGTTCAAGTTCAGTTATATCCCCCGGATTAAGATGGACGGTCGATTAGCGAAGACGATCAACGCGCAGAATGGGCCAAATGCCAAAGATTCAAGACTATATTGTGGTATACATAATACAAACACAATCATTTCAGTCGAATTTCCCGTCTATCTCCCCATGAGAATCGTTTTCTATCAAAGCTTGTACGCCGAGAAACGGGCATTAGACATGTCAACGTACTGTAAGTACATGGATCTGAGTCAGTTTACTTGAACTGTGAACGCGTTTCGGTCAGTTCGTGGATGTGAACCGAAACACACGAACACCTACCGCCTTCCCATCGACCCACTTCTTCCCATCAATCTCCAGATCCCAGGCAAGCGCAGCTTCGAAGAACGACTTCTCCCCTACGTTCCCGAGGTCGAGCTTTGTAAAGGCATACGACTCCCAATCGGGAGCAACCTGGACAACGGGCATGATATCTTGTCCACGCGCGATGAAGACGCCGGCAATCCTCGAATCGTTCGCTACACCGAGCACACCGACGGAGCCGAACCCGTATTTCCTGGACGCCTCAAGGCGGTTGAACAACCCTGAGATCTGGTTCGATGACATATACGTCTGCGTAAGCTCTTCGTTGTACTTGAAGTCCACACGCCAGACGGAGAATCCTTCTTTGTCGAACCTGCAATAGCATTCGTAAGCCGATCTCTGCCCGACTATAATAGAGGCTAGTCACTACACACCGCTCGTAGAACCATTCTATGGCGCCTCCGGGACCACGCGTGTCCAGGTTGGAATATGCCCGCTTCCAGTCCTCGAGGTTGAAGGTCGACTTTGGGAGGTCATCGAGAGGATTCTTGACTGGTGGAGGAGCAGCGAGCTCCTCATCCTCGGGCTCGTTTTCATCCTCCTTAACCTTCTTTGCAGGCTTCTTCTCGACTTTTGGCGCGGAGGGTTTGGTCTCCTTCTTTTCTTTTGGGGGCGGCACGTATTGCAGGGCTTTCTCGATGTATTCGACGGGGTCGTAGATGGCAATCAATTGGGGCTGATTAACGATGGTCTCCATATGACGAATAAGATGGGGGAGTTCCGCTCGCAAGGGTGCATCGATGGTTACAGTGACAGCCCGCCGGAAGCAAGTCGCCACAATGATATCGGCCAGAGTGATGCGCTCACCCACAAAGAAAGTGCGAATAGCAAGGTGGCTATTAAGGGTTTTCAGGGCTCTCAATTGGCGTTCGGCGAAGATGGTATGGATCTGCAGACAGAGGTGTTAACAGGAAGGACAGATCAAGAACGCTCGACACCACCCACAGGCTTGTTGTATGGAGTGATGTAACCCCGGAGAAGCTGAAATATCAAAGAAGAATAGTTTTCAACTTCTGAATCCGCTAGATGAACCCATTGGTCAATCAAAGCGGCATCTTGCGTGCTAGCACCGAGAAGTCCAGAATTGGGAGAGAGTCCTGCGACTGTTTAACAGAGAATCAGATTAAGTCATGAATATCGTTTTTCAATGACATAGCAAGAAGCGCAGGAATGGCCTCGAGGCTATAGTGATCTGGATCGATTAGATAGACGATGAAACGTACTGTACCGAGCAACTGCAGTACTCTCGAAAAGATTGAAACCATCACTTCCTTCAAAGGCAGGGATCTTGCCATGGGGGAATTTTGACAAGAACTCAGGTTTCTTATTGTCAACGAAATGTTCGTACGCGGTTGGTAAGTCAATCGGTACACCGCCGCAAGCAGCCACTGCTCGGATCTGACAAGAGATTGTCAGGGAACATGAACATCTGATACGAGAAGCAACAAACAGCTTTTCCCCATTGTTGTTGTGGAGCAGTCCAGAGAATTCCAGCAGACATTGTTGGTAGAAGATGAGAGCAGGAGGGAAGCGAAATTTTGGCAATATGAGGAAGCACGTGATGGATCTTATCAACCGGCGATTGATTGATCGATGAGCCTTTGTGACTCATACTATGTACTACAAGACGCTCAAGTCGCGTTGGTACACTCGAGTTATCGACTTGAGACGACCACCCTGCAAGCTGCACAGCACGAGCTTCAACAGGACCCCCGACAACCCCCCAAAATGCCTGATCCCTATCCGGATAAAAATCGCAGAAATTTTCGTGAATGCCTGAGGCCATCAGGATAAGGTAGCTCTC
>QLOK01044931.1:0-47483 GCA_003313805.1 Tricholoma flavovirens | reverse complement strand
ATATGCATGTTCTCATTCGTTACAGAATACATCAAATGTCCTCCTCAGTCATATCATGGTTCCATCATAGCTGAGCATCCCGAACTGAAGCCAATTCACCAACAGACAGAGTACCCTCTCCTCGGAGATCTGCATCACTAATCAGACCGAGAACATGTGGCCCAGCAACATGAATCGCCTCCAGTTTCTTGGCGATGTCATCAGAGAGTCCATAGATTGTGCAAAACGTAGCAAGAATCATAGGCGGAGGCAGGGTCCAATGACAAGGAGCAGCAGGAGGAGCAGGAGGAGGAGGAAAAACAGAAAGCATGGCAGGATTAGATTGGGCAGCGAAGAGTTGTGCCAAACCTGGAAAGTTGACTGTAATCGGAGGAGGAGCATTGTTTTGTGCTTGTGCCAACCGATGCTTGGCAAGTAGGCTGATATCATCAGCATTCCAGTGAGTTGGATCGAAAAGTTTGGTATTGGGCAGTGTCTCCTTGTTGATGCCATCGATTTTTCCTTCCTAAAAGAGAGTCGTAAATAATGTTCTCAAGGCGGCAAAAGAGACTAGGATCTGTATTACGATTGCAGCTGCCCAAGTACGCAGATGCATGTGTGTCAGATGGATATGCTCTGCATCAGGCCCGCTCAAATAGCATGGTGTCTTCCCACAATGTCGATCCTCGCATCGGTAACGACGCTCGAGTTCCTGGATGAGTGCAGTCTGGACTTCCTCCTCAGGAGAAGGGACATGCTGTCAATCATTATAAATGACATAAATGACAGAAACCCACACATAGATTCGACGATGTGCCTTCTTTTTCTTCCGTTTAGATGATACCTCCTCCTCCTCATGCTCAGAGTCTTTGCCCAGATCATCTTCTTCATGTACCTACACGTAGTTCATCATTGTGAACCAATAAGATCAAGCAACGGCTTGGACAGACCTTGTTCTCCATAAGAAACAGCTTCACCTCAGCAGCCGGCTTTTTTGTTGCCTCGTCAACCATCTACTTGAAATCATCATCACCACTGATCACAACCTGCTCAGTCACGCGATGGGGGATGGTATAGCAAAGAGAGAACAAGTCCTCTTTCTCAAGCTCCATCCCATGGTAGAGCCATGAGCTCTCAACCAGGTCAAGCCGTTCAAGGAGATGGATGGCCTTCGAGATCAGATCTTGGAGAGTAAAGTCTTCATGAAAAAAGTTGATCTTTGTAAAAGATGGTGTTTTGCATTAGAACAACATCATTTTCCATCCTTGGGTGGAGGAGGAAGTGGTGTGAAGATGAGGGTCATCTTGATGCCCTTGTTGTCGTTGTATTGGCTTGCACCCCCTTCCATTCTACTAATTGAGCAAGGAATAGCCACAAACGATGGTAGAACTCACAGCCATCATTTTGCTCCTCAGGATCACTGTCGTAGTCGGGCATAGTGAAAGAGATGATCAAATGCGGTGAGGGTGCATGAACGGCTCAGAGTTTCGAGACGCGATTCCCATGCCTTTGCGCTCACTTCAAACTCTTTTTTATTTTTTAAAGGTGACATCATTTTTGAAAATAGCAATAATATAAAACAAATTGTAGTTGAAACCTGTGCATGAACATGGGTAACCCACAGAAACCATGGGTAACCTGTGGAAACCCAGGGTGATACTGTACCCTTACTTGTGCAGGTACAGTGTTCACGGGTATGGGTTAGGGTATGGGAAAATATACCTGAGGGTTACCCCTGGCATTCCTTATTTTTGTCCAAAACTTCTCATAGATTGCTTGCACAATGTGGTTATCATGCCAACTCCCAGGTGCATTGAGGTTGGCTGCAACAATAGTACCTATTATGGGTTTGTTAGGAGTCCACAATGCCCTATGCACAAACTTAAAATTCTTGACCTTTGGGGGAGAACACCAAAACTGAGCTCACAAAATGTTCATGAAGCCATCCATTATAGGCAAGTTGCATTCTCAATATCATCGTCATTTGAATCCTGAACAGAGAGGTTCAAGCCATCAATGCTTGCAAATGCACCATCAAGAAGCAGATGGTGGGCAATTGTACTCTTGGAAGTCTGCAAGAGAACCAGGCCATTCAATCATTCCTTCTGGGATGGAGCAAAGGATATTAAGATAAATCTTCAGGCTGAATGTAACATATCGGGAGACTGTGGAGGAAATGATGGCAAAGATTTGTTGGAGACTAAGCTCTTGCATGGTAGAGTTGAGATAATGGAGGATGAGGCCAAGCACACTTGGTGCATCCAGTGACCTTCCTCCAGGACATGCACCAGAAACACCAGCAGAGTTGGAGCGAGGAATATGTGACCAATTCCATGCATGTGTGAATCCAGCCTCTGAAATGTAATTGAAGGTTTCAATGTCAAAACCCATTGTCATGATAAATGCACAATTGCTATGGCTATTGTAAAGTGCCTGCCAGGGAGTACTGATGCAGGGGTTTGGGCGTAGTTGGCCATGGCATAAGTAAAGATGGCTCGGTTGGTGCTGTTGGACTCGAAGTTGGTAGGCATGCTCCACTCCAACAAGTGCAAGTGCAATCACAGAAACTGCATGATCAACTGCCTCCTGATCCTGCTCCTCTTCTTCTTCTGGAGAATGAGTTGCTCAATGTTGTCCATAGGCTAAGTGGTGATATTCAGCATCTTAATATATTTAAATCAGACTGCCTTGTGGTTTAATCGAAACAAAAGATTATCGGATTAAATTTGCCATCAGCAGATCAGCAATTGAGATCTGCCAAATATTTTATTCTGAAATCTTATGGAAAGTCACCCATTAAAACATTTCTAGTCTAACATCTAACATATAAAATTTTCTCAGGAGACAGAAGTTTTATTACTGTTCTCAAAGTGTTCCATGCCCACATTTCACGGTGTTGTGGAGTTATAAGCACTATTGGAAATTCCCACCAGCGGAGTCCCATGAGTGCACCACTGCCAAATTTAGTATTTGAGTACCTGCTACATACTGTTGGTCTTCCCCAAAGATTTTGGACATGGGCGAGACGTGCATGACTCGTGGGAATTTACAATACCCAGATGTCCTCCCTTTTATTTCTGTTTCGCGCACACGTGATTACATAAGTCACAGTGTGACAGGTCTGAAAATTGTGAGAAACATTTGAACCGAACCATCACAAACTTCATGGCGCGTCGACACCAGCCTGAAGAGGAGGAAGACGAAGAAAGGCAGGCGTTCGTGGACCCGGATGGCGTCCCCATTGCCTTCTATATCCACAACAGCGTCAATAAGTCGAGCCAGAGACGAAATCTCACGAACGACATCCAGGTATGTTCATACTTTTGCAAAGGATATAGCTAATAAAGCTCTAGAACAACGGAGGCATCGTCTGTGACGACGACGATTACGTCAACACCGTCATTGTGAACGACAGCAAAGTAGATCTAGGCTCTGTGCGACTGGATTATAACTGCCGTCCCGGACGTTCACAAGCGGCTCCTATCTATGTAGAGCGGATGTCCTTCGTCCAGAGATGTATACGAGAGGGCGTTGTTCTGCACAGACTCCCCCTGAAGCAAGGCATGGGTGGCGTGGTTGGCCGGTAAGAACTCTCCATATATGAATATCAATGTCAATCCCAACGAATACCATACAGCTCGCGGACCCCGTTTACGGAAGAGGATGATGACAACCTCTGCTATTACCTTTCGAGGGTAATTCCGGAAAAACGTTATGGGGGTCGCTTTGGCAATGGTGTGTATGAGGAGTTGACGAACTTGGTATGCCTTTTCTCATCTTTGCGGTATACATGCATTGTTTACGTACTTTCGAAGGGTACAACGAATCCTGAAGTGTACGCTTGGACAATGCGCCACAGTTGGGAGAGTTGGAGGGGACGATATAAAAAGAATGCCTCGCGTTTTGATATCCTAATAAAGAATTACGCTCGGAAGTACCCACCACAAGAACAAGGATTGTATATACGTCGTCGCGGGTGGTCCAGTCAACACCAGCGCTTCATTAACCCTCTTGTTTCTGATGAAGAGGCCTCGAACTCGGAATCTGAGTCTGAAGATGTGGATACAGAAGACGTGATAGTTCACCCAGTGACTCGCCCTCTTCATGCAAAGCGTCGGCGGCCTAGTAGCTTTAGAACATCGCCCCCCTCTTCTGCTCTGGCAAAAAGGCAGCGGGCTGATGCCTCTGGTCAAGAGATGCACAGAAATGACTCGCCAGACTTTCAGCCTCGTAACAAAGGTAAAGAGAAGGCTATACCTCCTTCAGACGATGAAAATTATGAAGTCCCCCAGCACAGGTGTGTCCCTCTGATGCAGTTCGAAATCATCTCAACAAATTTGTAGTTCCTTGTTTACTGGCGACGAAGATGATCATATCGACTGGCGATTCGAATCACCCAATCCCCCCGAAAATATACAGCCGCATGTTGAGCCAAGTCTTCCTTCTTCGTCCTTTCCGCCAATGCCCCAAACTTCGCAAATGACTCTAGTAGAAACAAACCCTCTTTCAAGCCAAAGTTATCCTGCCTTCAAAGATTTGTCGCCTTTGTCACGTCCCTCTCCCAACGTACCCAGAACTCCTCCCGCAAATGCTACTGCTGAGATGGAATACGAGGATGAGGCCCCTCGGATTATCTCAGACTGGCATGTCAGCCCCCCTTCAGCTCAAGCTTCGCGACAAGCAAGCAAAACGTATATCTCACCCTCCCCGGCCGGAGAGAGGGTTGACGCGAGTCCGGTAGTTTCACCAGTTCCAGCACCCCGACCTCCCGCTGCAAAGAAGAGGGCTAAACGCCCGAAATCAGCCGCCCCTGTGGTGGCACAATCCGACCCTCCCTACCGGAATACGCGGTCTAGGCCCCGTTCCGTGGAACCCGCAGCGATTCCTCCAGACCCTGTTGTATCCAAGAGGAGCGATAAAAGGAAACAGAAGGACATATCGAAGCTCGAGCCCCTGCATGAAGCTGAGCGAGAGGGCCAACGGGCAGAGTCAGTCATTCCTAAAGCAATAGTTCCTAACAACGAAACCATGGAGGAAGAAATGGACGTGGAGGCCCTCCTTGCCGCGGCCACTGATATCAGCGGAATAACGAGCTTTTCTGAAATGCCAGAGCCCAATGTTGAGCCATCCCCTCCGAGATCCTCAAATGCTCTCAGCAAATCCCAGGACTTTGACACCGACGATGAGCAGATCAAGCGTGGCTTGCATCAGGCCATTAAGCAACCTCTAGCCAAATTTCCCACTTCAAAGTACAACGACATGGAGCCCAAAGATGTGTTGAGGAGCTTCAACGCAAATCTTCCCGGCACCTCGCCTTCAAGCATTCGCCCCATTCAACTGAGCCTCCTGACTCAACAAAGACGTGGCACATTGGTTGCTTCAAGTGGGCAGCGCATCGTTGAATTGACTCCACAGCCCAGGACTCCTGCCCACACATTGCGACCTAGGAAGAAGTCATCTTCCAGCACGGAATCTTTCCCAGTTGCCGGAACGAGAGCTAGTGATACCAAGAAGAAGTATGAACAGGTGGAGAAATGGACACCTTACAAACCACCAGTTGGGACCAGGGCGGCCCAACACACCCTTTCACAATAACAAATTGATTTGTTGTCTCCCGTAGCCGTTGATGACGCAATTTGGGATAAAGTTTGGTAAAACAGTAAAATAATGGATGAAAATACGTATAACGTATATATGAGATATGCAAGTACACGGCGAGACTTGGAATCTAAATTATGGCCTTATAGCGTAATTGAATAATAACGATAATGCACTGAAAGATAAAGTAAGTGTAAGCTATAGTGTAATGATGTTACGATATGAGGCTATCGCCCTGTAGTTCTTCGAATTTTCGTCTTGCCATTCTAATATTTAGCTTCAGAGCGGCTGTCTCTGTCAATTTGAAGTCATTCAAGTTGTCGTCGAAGGGAAATTGGAGGTAGATACCTATCGTGGGATCATGCACGACGATTAAAACATATGTATTGCGCGTCATCTCGTCCAGAACAGCCGTGAAATCATGAAGTTCCATCTCAAGAGAATGAAATTCCTCGCGAACACGGGAACAAGAATGTTTGAACGCTTTTATCAGTTCGGATGTTCTTTCGTAGCGTGTTGGATTAAGTTGATGAATATCTAGTTGATCTTGTTCTGCACCTGGGATACTCGGGGACTCATGTGATGATATAGACGGCGGTATGACGGGGGAAGATGTGGCGATCACAAGAAAAGTGGTCCGTTCGAAGAGGACAACCTCTGTCGCGCTGCAGGCTTCTGCAAAAGTGGTTAAGTGCTTGGAGAGGACGGCTGCGTTGGGGATAAGGGTGTGCACTATACTTGACCATGCCTATTGTACAAAATAATCAGCTGGCGCCTCCTATAAATTGTTGAATGGCTGACCTTATAGAGACTCTCGTCATATATACTCGTGCCAAAGACAGTCATAGCTGTGCATCCGCTAGCATCTTGCAGCTCTTTGTTTTTCTTCTCGAACGTTACGCCCTTCGGTTCTCGTACAAGATCCATCTTATGCACCAGCAAGAACACGGCAGCCTCAGGGCTGAATTGTTTGAGTCCTTCCAAGCAATCACGATAATACTCGAGGTCCTTATTCATCCCGCGCGACTCTACGTCGAAGACATATATCATGACTCCAACATGCTGGAAGATTGTGGACCGCTGAGTGGTCAGGTATGAATCCATGAAAGCGTCCTGGCCGCCACAATCCCACAGATTGAGAATGAGGTCACCGAGGAAGCGTACGTGGTTCTGCTCGACATCGATCGTTGCACCGAGGCGAGACGTTAGTGACGCTGGGTTGTTTGAGCTAAAAGGGATGAGTTCCGATACCTAATGAAGATGGCTACTATAGACCCACAATATGAGCGAGCGCATCGACGTCTTTCCACTCCCTGAGGCACCCATGAGGAGAACCTACACATCCTATTATTTTTGCCAACCTTGGCTGATTGCGACGCATTCACCTTTTTCTTCATTGCGGGAAGCGAACGGCCAGCCAAGCAATCTGGACTAGCACCGTGCGAGTGCTATGCAATTCGGCGTGAAAGAAAGACCCTTCTGGCGTTTACAAAGATTGACGGTCGTGGTCAAAATAGGGAAAGTCTTAGTCTACAATACATCGTTTTCTATTTTATACAGCGGTTTCGTGCGCTTTCTATTGTCCCCAGTCCATTCCTATTTAAATTTCCCCTCTCTCCAACGTCGAAGATGAGAACCCATTTCCACAGCAGCCAGCCCCCAATCTTCACCATGATTATGCCCTTTGTCCTCACCTCTTCCTAAGCCCGCTCTTTCCAATGCCTGATTATCTGTTAGTGCCGTCAGCACTCCAAAGATGACAGGAACCCCTGCATCTAGTTGGACCTTCATCAGTGCATGCGAGACACTGTCACAAATGTATTCGAAATGCATGGTGGATCCTTTGATGAGTACTCCAATGGCAATAACAGCGTCAAATGGTTCGTTAGGCGCGAGAACGACGCCTGCGGGTGCTGGTGTCGATGAACGAGAGGGCGTAGAGCTGAAGTTAAGTCCACCAAGAAGGTCTGTGACGTTGGAATGAGCTTGAACATGGCCTCCTGCAATAACCCTGTGTATGCTCAACTTGTGTGAAAAAACAAGCTGAAATATGGCACACTTCGCGCAAGCCAACGGCAACTCAAAGCTTCCAGGGACAGATTCGACCACGATGTTCTTCTCCTTGACACCGTTTTCCTTCAACTTAGCAATGGCACCTGCAACCAGAGCGTCGATGACAGTTTTGTTCCATTTAGCGTGAACAATTGCAACGCGCATAGAAGAACCATCGTATTGGCCTTGAGATTGCGATGGACCTTTGATTGTGGGATTCATTCCAGTTGACGTTAAAAGTTCGAGTTTCTAGCCTGTGCCATATTATTGACCGTGGGACAATGCTAAAAGTCATACATAACTTGAATCTCCAAGAATTTACCTTCATTACTGCCGCATCGTCGTATAGCACGATGGATGGCAGTTTAGAAAGTGCGTTATAGATACGTGGCTTCTTGTTGGGCTTCTCTTACTCATCTTTTCTATAGCGGCAACTTATACCTTAATATACTTCTTCCTCTCGAAACGATCGCACGTCAAAGCTGCACAAGCTGTAAAAAAAGCTGCGAAGGACATAATCTCACTAGAAGAAGATAGAACGCAAGAAATCCCTCAGTTAGACACCATTGTAGACGAATGGAGAAAGTCCCATGCCAAACTGGACACTCCAATAAAAGCCCCGTCGTCGTATGTTACATTTTCTTCGGGTTTACGTCACTTCAAGCTAATAAACGGAAGGAAATCTAGGTCGAGCTCAGACTCCGAGTGTGAGTCTCGATATTAGCCTCAATATGATTTTATATTCAGACCCGTTGCCCCTTCAGTGTCCAGTAGCAGCTCCGAGTCTAGCGTCTCGAGCTCAGATGGTTCTTCCCTCAATAGACGTAAGATGGTCGTGAAGACCAAACCTTCATCCAGTTCTGGCTCTAGCTCCGATTCCGATTCCAGTGATTCCGATTCGACCACGAAGAAGAAACTTCCAATACGTGAAAAATCCCCTAAGCTTAAGTCCGTGGAGAAACCTAAGAAAGCTTGCCCTTCATCCTCAGGCGCGTAAGGCTTATAGTGCATTTGCTCTCTTAACCTACTCTCTTTCACACTCCTCAGACTCTGACTCGGAAAGTAGCTCCAGCTCCAGCTCTTCATCTTCATCTTCTAAGGATTCCCAATCTGGTAAGATTCCTAAGCTTCATAGGTCTTTGCACGCGACACATTGTCCATGAAAATCGTACAGATGACGAGCCCAGGGATACACTTTCAACTGTTCTCAAGTTGAAGCTAGGGAGAACCAAGATCTATAGAGAAGGGAAGCTAGAACGTGATTCAAGTCGGACGTTAACTTCTGGGAACAACTCTGACGCTGGTGGAGGTAGCCCCCCAATGACAAGGGCAGCGATGAAAAGAAAGCAGGAGAAAAAGAAAGCGATGAAAGAGAAAGCGATGAAAGAGGTCAAACAGAAGAAGCAGGAAAATGAGAGCGACGACTCTACATCCACTTCGAACGTCGACTCTGACTCCGACTCGGATTCTACTTCGTCTTCCAGCTCTGAGTCGCATGACGACACGTCCAAAACCATCCATAAAATAGGGAATGACAAGGTACCGAAAAAGCGGAAAGCACAGGATGACTCGTCCTCAGATTCCTCTGCATCAGAGTCGTCTTCGGACTCCGAGACGGATGAATTTTCTTCAACGAGGGCTAAGCTGCGACCTAGGTCAAAGAAGGATGCAATTAGTACCCCTGAAGTCCGGGTGACGAAGAAGCTTAGGACGTCTGAGAATGGAGCTGTAATCACAACAGCAACGGCACAGGAAAACGGTACTACAAGGCCTGGTGGAGATGGCAGTGGAGAGAACGAAAAGAACGGGCGCAAATCTAATACACCCTTCCAAAGATTTGACCCTAGTAAAGTCCCAACTCATATCGTTAAAGACAACCGATATGAAGCCAAGGTATGCGTTACATCCTCGTTCTTCAAAATGGAGCACTCTTGCCATCCTCTTGCCATACATCGGGAAGTTATGAACTGATCACGCCGAATTCCGTAGGCTGGACCTAGTAACGATTACGGGCAACGAGCTCACAAGGACCTCATCGTCACCCGCGGGGCAGGTTTTCGGAAAGAAAAGAACAAGAAAAAGAGGGGGAGCTATAAAGGTGGAGAGATTACGGTAAGGACTTGAATAAGAATTGCCTGCAAATTCTGACTGACTTGTTCGACAAATCAGTTGGAAAGCCACAGTTTTAAATTCACTTACTAGTAATCACATTCCACTCGACCCTTACTAGTAGTTCATTCGATCCGATTATCGTATAGACTTGCATCCTCCCTCCGCCTACCCTAAAGCAGAAGCATATGATATCTGCACTTACAGCTCGACAAGCTCCATATTAAATTCATACACTAAGCCCGCGAATTGAAAATGTCGACCGGCTATTGAGTGATACGTATTCTCTCCTCGAGTTTAGTATGTGCGTCTGGACGCCATGAATTGCTTGGAAGACCTAAATTTGGCCCAGGGTGGGTGAACGTTGAACGTTGAAGGATGAACCGTCACAGATCCAAAAAAAAATTCTCCGCACCTACATACGTGGATACTTGTAAAAGCATTTTTCTCACCAAATACGGTAACGGTGGTCGCTAGCAACACGATGCTCCAGCACACACCCAGCATGGAAAATAAGAGGATTGCGACAGCGCAGGTGCACGTCACAGGAAATTCCGATATATTATTGTCAGAAATTATATCGCAGCCAAGGACCTTATCCATTCAGCATTGATCCATTCCGAGGAAACTTCCCCCTCTTTAGGTAACCAGTACGTGGCGGCATCATTGGTATCGGAGTCCTTGGTTGTGACTTGGAAAAGAGACCTAGGATCATTGCCGCCAATCTTGGAGTGCAACACCGTCGTCATCTCGCCTTGTTCTTCCACAACCTTGGGCCAATACCATCGGGTAGAGGGGCATATCGTGATTTTCCCTTCGCTGTGCGCCAGCCGTCCTGCAAGGTCGGTAGGAATTTTTCCTACGTTGAAACGGACGAGAAACCGACAGTCCCACAAAACATGTACGACAGGAGAGGCTCCGTCTTGCCAATCCTTCACTGCCTTGGCAAGTCGTCGTGTGACGTCAATCCTCAGTGGATTCGCTATCCCTCGTGCTTGCATGGTCTCCCGACGTAGTGGAGGCTGCCTGGAAGCCAACCACCCAAAAATTTCGTCCTTTCTGACGCCACTGGCAAAAACCTTGTCAGGCGTCTTGATGCGATTGCCTTTCATGGCGACTGGGGTCCACAAGACTCCTCCTCCAGCAACGAACATCCTAATTTTGGTCGCAGAGAAATCCGGACGCCATATATTGTTAATGATCTGATCCAGGCTCTTCTTTCTTCGGTTGGCATCTGCAGAAAGTGAACCCCATGGGTGGAAGGAGATATAGCGCAATACGCGAAGAATCATCGCCCTACGAGTCAAGTCGTCTTTCACATGAGCAATTCCGTTCAAGGAAAGTAAGATAGTCCCAGCAGGGGAGGGCAGCGTGCAACGCTTTAGTCCACTGTCGACTTTATTGATGGTCATTAAGATATGACGGTCAGAAACCAAGATGCCAACCTCTACTCTCCACGCCTGCAGCCCGCTCTGACAGGAGGCTGACAGCGCTTCGGATTTGCTCTATACCACTCTCAAGGTTCACGGACAGAGTGTCATACGAAGATAAAGCGCTATTGATGGCATGTAGTTTCTCTACAATGTCAGTAGGCATGGGTTCCGTCTGACAAAACATTGAAGTAGACTCGATATAGAGATATGTAGGGCACGTACAATAGGATTCCTTTTTATTACTTGACGTAGAGCATTTCTAAGAGTGATATGAGGCTGGAAATTAGTAGTGTCGGTAATGTATTCAAGGCGATTCGCATCGCATGTGGCAAGAATCCGATCCTGAAAGACATCAATACCAAGACGACGCGGGAAGCTGTTGATTATTAACTTTGCTCACGCTCAACAACGGACGCACGATCCATCTATTCATCCCTTCATATCCAGCCCACCCGAAGCCTGCATCGTCCCTTACTCCCATTCCCCACCTGCGACATGGGTCCATGCCGCCAGCTCCCAGTTCTGTGGTTCCACGGCCTAGGCGCATCAAAATCGTCTCCATTTGATCGTCCGAATGGTGTCCAAATGCAATGACACTGGTGTTGCTCCGCGTCATTAACTGGAATAAGCCATCAAAACGCGCGATGCGAGCAGTATTTTCAAACGCCTGACCGGGTGAGGGACGGGGAGGAAATGGAGGGTCAGACCAGGGTATTTTATAGGTGAGGTGCTCTACACCTATGTCTTGAACGACTTTTGAACAGTGTTCGGCCATGGCAGACGATGAAGGCTGCAAGTCATGGTCAATAGTAAGGGACACCACACTGCCAGTGTAATCCCGAGTCAATCTACTGCGGTCTTCTGACAGGTAACGATGAATTAAGAACAATAGACACGTCGAATCTGGACCTCCTGAGTTTGCAACTCCTAGACTTGGTTAAGCACGACAGCTTGAACGTTCGATGCATATGAGATGGGAATTACCGATTTTATGCAACATATTAGTTGGAGGGATACATTTACGAAACATTCGGAGGAACTCATCCTTGGAAATGGCAGTCGCTCTTCTGGAGGCGATCATACTCATGCCAATGTTCAGAGAATGAGCCTGCCATCGGATATACGGCCCGAACCCTTGTCGTAGTATCACCTGACTCTCTTTGAAAAACTCTCTACTACTACTCCACTTGAACATATGCCGAGAGAGCACCGGAAACGCGGAAAGAAACACAAGAAACAGCCAGAAAATGAATCCAACATCCAGGAACGTCTCAACCTAGCACATGTCGAACCTGAAGCAGGGGAACCATCTTGGATACGCCCTGCACTGGAACATTCACAAGAAATAAATGTCGAAGCACCTTTTGGATACGTGGATGCTGATGTGAAGGCGTATTTTAGAACCGTTGATGAACAAATCCGCGGCTGGCAGGAAGCGGACGAAAATAGAGGAATGACTGAGGAGACCACAAACCCTAATGAAGGTACGCCTTACTAAACGCCGCTCCCGCTATCCTCATACATTTGGAAGCCAATTCAGAGAGACGGCTATTCTTCATGGCGGCGTTGTCGGAGATGAGAGGCAAGGAAAGACAACTAGCAACAGACCCTGACTGCTCTGTGATCTTGGAGAGAATGGCTTATTCAATGGATGATTTCGTTCGAAGAGTGTTCTTGGACAGTCTGTCCGACTCGTAAGCGGTATTTTCCTTCAGAACAGCCAGCTGTTGACCAGGACTCAGATATGGTGTTTTAGTTAAACATCGTTTTGCATCCCATGTTTGTCAAACTTTCTTAACAGTGGCAAACGAAACAGTCTCGAGAGAAGTATGGTACTCCCTTGACAATGCCAGCTTTATCTATATCTATTTCCAGGTCCGAGGCATTATAGCTGCAGTGCCGGAACCGTCGGAGAAAGGTGAATTGAGGACATTAACTCATCTCGTACTAGCTATCTCAGAAGTATGTTCCTCCGTCCAACGAGCAGGCGACACATTACATTGATAACTTATAGGAGTTATTACCCGCAATCAATTCTCTTATTCTCGACCCCTTCGCATCTCATGTCATCCGTACTTTACTCCTCCTTCTCTCACTTTCAAACGAGAGTGCTCTACCCGCCTTGCGATCGAAGAAGAGTGTTGCTTGGAAATCCAAACAGGGCCCCATGAAATCTGTTTTCCTCGATGACAAGGGAAAGGGAAGAGAGGTGTCCTCCCAACAAGTTCCAACCGAGTTCCGCCAACTAGCATGTCGATTTGTGGAAGTTGTGAGAGCTGAGCTGAGCGAAAATGAAGTCAGGGCGTTGGCTGCGAATAACGTAGCCAGTCCAGTTTTGCAGGTACTTTTTTCATTAACTAGGCTGGAGAAATAAAGTACTCATATGCGCAGCTACTTTTGGAGGTTGAAGCCGATCAGAATATGTGCAAAGATTCTGATTCACTGATGGACAGAGTGACAGTAGGAGTAATCACTGCTTGCTGTACCTATCTCGTTTTCATATTTGCGTCAATCGTCACTCATTTTAGGCTATGTTTTAGCTGATGATTCCACAACAACATTCGAGACGTCCGACTACCTAAATACCCTTCTACGCGATCCAACTTCTTCGCACTTGTTGGAGACAATTGTCTCTCGGTGCCCAGATAACGCATTCGAGGCACTTTGGTCGACATACTTCCAGGGAAAACTAGCAAGATTGGCACTCCATCCTGTCGCAAACTTTGTGTTAGCTAAAGCCCTAGAAAGAGTCTCTGCTGATCAACTTTCAGCGGCATGTGGCGAGCTCGAAGGAACCTGGGGCAAGATGATTAGTATGTGGTTCACAATCCCACAGGCCGAGTGTATACCAATGTTCATATGTAGAATCATCAAGGACGGGTGTGCTACGAGCTATTATTGACCGAGGAGTTGGCCTTCGAGCTTCAGAAAACGAAGCGCAGGAGGTACGTGTAAACAAGGTTCTTGTGATCGTTTTGAATGATATGATATCTGCTCCAAGGCTGTATTTACTGCCTTCAGTCTTGTAACTGAAGAGGATCGCAAGCTACTGGTGTGCTGTGTGCTCCCGCTGTTGCCATTGGAGGTGAGGCTTGATTAGCTTTGTGCAACTTATGAGTTTACATTCCCTAGGATTATAACATGGCAGTGACAGCGAATAATGTAGCATCTAAACATATTCGGCGCCAGGCAATGAATGACGCAATGGAGCCGAAAGTACAGGGTGCTATACTTTTACAATCCCTCCTTCGACTTCCTCAGCCTCACAACAATATCGTCATTGCGAGGTAATTCTCTTTCACCGTACGCTCTTTGTCACATGCTCATCAGTTGCAAAGCATAGCATCCCTTTCAATAGATGAGCGACTGAAAATCGCCCATCATGCTACTGCCTCGCGAGTGTATGATGCACTTTTGGAATCGCCGACTGTCTCCGCCGCAGCCAAGCGTCAGTTCATCATGGACTTTATCGGACATTACCACTTGCTGGTGGACGATCGTATCGGCAGTCGTGTTGGCGATCGATGCTGGTCCTTTGCTGATACATATTTAAAGGTTAGAATAAGTTGTGACAATACGAAACCGATCATACACTCACCTGGATATTCTCCAGGAGAAAATAGGCCGTAGCCTCTTCACCCACGAGCAGACCCTTGCTGCTTCGTACTACGGGAAATATTTTGCTCGAAATGCAAATATTTCCCTGCTCCAGCGGCGACCGGACGACTGGCGAAATATTCAAGCGGATCGTAAACGCACCCATGAACAACCAAATCGCGTCGAGCCTGCCAAGCCGACCACGCCCAACGTGCCTGGAATTTCGTCGCAGCACCCTACAAAGCGAAAGCGACAGGCCCGCGATGACGATGAGATCGACACGCTTTTCAACGCCTCATTTGGAAAAAAAGTTAAAAAAGCAGCGATGGGTAGTACTACGCTGGAACTTACTCCAACTGCTTCAAAGGCTCCCCCCGGCCCAGAATCGCACCAAGATAGAGGATTGGAGCAAGTGTTGGGCGCTGTTCGCGTCGCACCGAAAGATGAAAAGCCTCATCGCAAGAAAAAGGCGTAAGTAGATGCTAACATCTAGGTCATACCCGGTTCCTATTTCTTGAATCAAGGATATGTACGATAGACCTTCGCTGGTATCCTATATAATATAATACAGGGCAAGTGTCTCAACGAGACACGGGCTTCAACAGATTCATGGCACTTAGAACCTAGGGCACAGGTGGGCAGCAAGGCTTTCCTCGTGTAATAGTAAGACAATGTTCGGGTGGCTAACGTCCAACCAAGTGTAAATCCAACGCTGCCCGAATGTATATGCATGGGAGAAGTATCAACTGTCATCGTCCATACCCCCGCAGCTTAGGCTCGCTGCCATATGGCACTTGATATGATATGAGAATACAATATATTGCGAAACAAGTACAAGATAGCGAATAAGCGGAAAATCCACGTCCATTCACTATCCCATCTTATGAGTACTGTGCGTAAGCCGGAAATAACAAGATAACCAAAAGTGAGCTCGTAACAAGACCGCGTACCGCTGGCCAAAGAATACAAGCGACGATAGTAAGGAAAGTACTCGTGGGCTGTCATGAAAGATACAAGTGTTTGGATGGGCTGAATTTAGATACGTCAGACTATTACAACAAGGAAGATGGAAAAGGAAGCATAGGAACAAGGAAAATATGTTATGTGATGTGTGAAGCGACGGTTACTCAGCAATATGGTCGTTCACTCTGAACAAATCTATGCAAAGTGTTAGCGCGAGACGGTCCACGCAAAAGTGACTTTCGACGTATGTTCGTCATGTCTTCGCAACTCGATCAGAACCCAGACATGCCAATAAATCCCTGGCCATCAACAGGTGGAGGGCCGGGACTAGCATGTCGCATGACACTTTGATGCATAGCCTGAGTTTGGGGGATACCGAATGTGTTGCCCATGCCCATGCCCATACCCATGCCCATCTGCATCTGCATCTGCATCATGGGTGTCATCTGCGTCATCTGGTATGCCAAAGCGTTGGTCGGCGACATTCCGAACACGTTTTGTTGGAGCTGTTGCTGCTGTTGGGAGATGCTGGTAGCGTGGAGTTGGGGAGAATGTGCTGCAGAATCGGGAGATTGGGAAGGTGAGGTAGAGCCCTGTTGTTGTTGGTTTTGGATCTTCTGCATGGCTTGCAACTACTTGACACTTTAGCACGGAAAATATTTGCACGGTGGCAGAAATGGCACGAACCTCATAGAATGCAAAATCTTGGAGGAGTGAGGTCCTGGCGGGGTGGGAATGGAATATCCTCAGCATTTCCTGACCTGCATCAGGCAAGAGCTCTTGCGTATCACGGGAATTCGTAACAGGCTTGCGTTCTTGTGTGTTACTAGGGTGGGGGTCTCAATACATATGAGCACTTCTACAAGGTGATTAGATCGTACTTCAGTTTGATGTGTCGCAGATTGACGTTTGGGATATCCCGAACGAATATCCACCGAACTTTGAACACGCCTTTCCACTTGTCAGAGGCCCACACCGTGCTGCTTCTTGTGTAATCGACCTAAAGTCGCGCTTAACACATACTTGGTAAAAGAAATATTGAGATGCCATACCGGAGTTAGCATCTCTGCCATCCCGCAGAAGTGACCACTGAATGTAGCATAAGGGCGCACTTAATTACTGAAGCACAGACGACTTACCTAGTATTGACACTAAAAAATAGATAAATGGGTCCCCGTCCTGCGGTCTCCTTGAACGCCTTATCGAGTCTTTTATTCCCAGGATCTGTCGAGCTCCAGATCTCATATTTCAATGACTTGTGAACATCGTCCTCCGTGTATGACTTTATGACAAAGAAGCGCGCCTAGGGAAAATATTAATATTATCAATTAGCTACCATATGATGTTGACGTACGAACTGGGGCTTAACGTCGAAGTTTGCGGGGTTGTAGCCCTTACTAGCGATGAGGGAAGGAACATCGATGGGCGTGGAGATGAGAGCTTGGCCAGATAGTTGACCAGACCCACTGTTTTGTTGCTGAACTCCGCCAAGACCGAAGGCCGACCCGGCAGTCATTCTTGGTTGCTGTGGCAGGTATTGTTGCGGGATGGGGGGAACAGTTGGAACACCAGATCCACTGTCGCCCTTTCCACTCTGTTGAAGCCCGAACTGCAAGTTTGGGTTCGAAGTGCGGTTACCAAGCATCCGGTCTTTTTGATCCCAAGACCCGCGGGACGACGGAGTGCGACTATCAACTTGCTGCTGATACTGCTGCTGTTGCATGTAGTTAGATCCCCCGGGTTGTGCCTGGGGAGTTTTCCGCCCTTCAAGATCCGCAACAACATCGAGTGTACGACTGCCGTTATTGCCGTTATTCCCGCCGTTGCGTGAACCTGGAGCTTGAGAAGGGGCAGGATGAGCAGGATTAAATCGCGGTGGATGCGAGCTTTGTCCGCCTTGGTAACTACCAATGTTCTGGTGAGTGTGGTACATTTGGCCGGCGTTGTTATTGTTACTGGCAATCTCCAACGCAGAAAGAGCTCGCTGGACCTCGTCAATGGCTACGTTTTGGTTCCCGCCGTTGTTCTGGAACCCGGAATTTGTAGCAGGTCGCCACTCATTTCCAGATGTCCATCCAGCGGAGCTAAGGGGACTGGCGGGATAATGCCCTTGCCCTTGCCCTTGCTGTTGCATGTACTCGGCGTATTCGTCTTCATATGCCCGTTCGTCTTCCACTTCGTAGCCATATTCATCCTCTTCGACGCTCTCCGTCGTATCAGGAGGTGTGGTATTTCGAATGTGTGACTTTGCAGCTTGCAGGGTTCCAGAGCGCTTGAGGTTGGAAGGATTCATTTTTCGTGGACCAGCAACCCCGGCTCCATAAGTGAGGGAGACGTGCCTGCGAACATTCGAAGCCGCAGGCGGTGGTGAAGGGGCATTAACGAAGTGAGGGGAGAGTGGGGAGTTGGCGGCCTGGGCTTCGATTGTTTGTTGCTGAACCGCTTCAGGTGCTGGGTGCTATGCAGCAAATCGTTAGTGATGATTCTAGACGATCGAGGATCTGAGCCTCCCTACCACTTACCTCGTCTTCGACTGTGTATCCACCTGCGATGTTCCAAGGCTCTTCGTCACCTTCGTGGCCAGCAATGGCGGCAAGGCTGTTGACAGTTTTGGGAGTCAGATTTCCTGTCCTTGAAGTTGACCCTTGGAAACCTGGAACAGACCAGCATCAAACCAAGCGATGGGCATTATACGTAAAGCGAGCATTACAGACGTGCATCCATGATCAGTGATCGGATTGGCACCTTACAGCAGCAAGAATCATATATAAGTATAAGGGACACCTACCACGATGATATCTTGTGGGGAGAGAACTTTGTCTGTGCAAAGAAGTCTTCTCACCGACGGCGCCTACGCCTCCAACCCAGTCCTCGTCAACGACCTCATCATCATTCCATGGGGTCTGCTCTTGAGACTCTTCGGAAATGACATCCTTGGCGGCGGCCCTCGCAGTTCTCGAAGAGGCAGAGATGGTGTGATGTCGCCTAACACCGCCCGAGTTTGGGGGTGAAGGTGGAACGGGCGGTGGAGGAGGATGGTCTTGGGCGGACATTGGGAACTGGTCGTTATTGCCGACGACGAGGAGGCGTCTTATATATGAGATGGGATTAGAGTGCAAAGAATGGCGGGCAATGGTGGTGGATGGATGGGAAGATGATTGGTTTGGACCGTGTGGACCGTAACCAGTACAGTTCAATTAGAAATTTTGGAAATCAAAAACAAAGTCGGAATCGCGGCAACCACTCTTCTCGATCTCACTATTTCCAAAGTTCTCTATGTTTTCTCCTTTGGCTGCTTTCAGACTTTCCTGAAACTTAGCTACTTAAGCTTGCTACATAGTATTTTATTTCTCCATCATTACTGAACCACTCCCCAGTCTGACTTCTTCGCAACCTCTTCATCTGATTCTCAATAGCGCGCCCTATAGTGCTGGTTGCTAGTATACTCAGTTCAATACTTCGATCTCAATCGATTTGAATGAGGTGGAATGAGAACACGTGACACTGCACCTGCTTCTCCATTACACTGGAAACGATGCTCAGGCCCTTTCGTGCCAATGCACTGGCATTCACTCGATCGGTGCCTTTCTCTGCTGGCAGATTCTGGGCCCACAACAACCCTGTGCTATCTCGTTCATTATTAATTCCGAGGCATTCCTCTATCCATACTACCCCATATCAGAATCAGCTTTTCCGTCGCCTCAGAATGATTGCACGCTTCTCTGGTTATTTCGCTCTTTCATCCGTGTTCGGTGTCCTCTCCCTTGGGGCTGGGATATTTATTCACGATGCGTTCACGTACGCCGACCAACACCTAGATCGTGTACCCGTCTCTCCTCTTGCTTTGCATCCCGAACGGGGCGGGCCAAAGAATTTGCCCATTGTCAGGGTGCAGGTCGACGATGAACAGGACGAGGAGAATATAAGGTTGGCAGGAAAGCCAAAACTAGTTATCGTGGGCGGCGGATGGGGTGTGAGCATTCATGGCCTATCATAACCCGCCTCTTTTGATTAAACCGACTGCAGGCCATGGGTGTACTACAAACCTTGCATCCGGGAGACTATCACATCACTGTCGTTTCGGCTGATACTTTCACCACCTTTACTCCTCTTCTTCCATGTATGTAAAGATTATTCAGTCCGAACATGTCGCTTATGATGTATTATTTGGAAAGCTGCTGCAGTGGGAACTGTTCAAGTTCGTTCGCTCATTGAACCTATTCGCAAGATTATCGCCCGTCTGCGAGGTCATTTTATTCAAGGAAAGGCTGTTGATCTTGTCATGTCCGAACGGCTGGTGGAAGTCGAGACTCCTGCTGGGGATGGGAAGAAAACCAATATTTATATCCCGTAGGTACTATTCCTTACATCGTTGTCATTAACTTACGCGTGTCCTCAGTTACGATAGACTTATAATCGCCGTCGGATCCACTTCGACTACCCATGGTGTTCCTGGTTTGGAACACTCCTTCCAGCTGAAAACCATATCAGACGCCCAAGCTATTCGCCGACGTATTCTAGGTGTTTATCCCTCTTGCTTCCATTGACTTGCAAGTTGATGGAACTGCGCAGACAATTTCGAAATCGCCAGTTTGCCAACCACCTCCCCTGAGGAACGCAAAAGGTTGCTCAGTTTCGTGGTCTGTGGAGGAGGACCGACTGGTGTAGAGACAGCTGCTGTTAGTACTAAGCCAATAAGCTGTTTAATATTCTGACCAAACCATAGGAAATATATGACTTTTGTCAAGAAGATATCATGAACTACGTGAGTTGGTTATTAGCGGACAACATACAGCGGTACTCATCTTCCTCCAGTTCCCCAAGATCTGTAGAGAAGAGGTTTCCATTCACGTTATTCAATCCCGAGAACATATCCTGAACACAGTATGTTACGTCTGAGAAGTTTTGGTTACATTTCTCACTGTCTGTCACAGTATTCTGAGGAAATATCAAAATACGCTGAGGTAGTTTGTGTTTTATATCCCATCCTTTTTCACAAACTGTAAAATTGTTCTAGGAAAAGTTCAAACGCGATAACGTGAACCTAATAACCTCCGCTCGGTTAGTTCAATTCCCATATGTAGTCTTCTACAGCTCACCATTCATTTGTGTCAGTGTCGGCGCAATTAACCCAGACTATGTTCTATATACTACTCGTGGGGCAGACGGCAAGATCGAGCAGCATACCATCCCAGCCAATTTCGTTCTGTGGTCAACAGGTATCGCCATGAATCCGTTCAGCCAGCGGGTATCAGACCTTTTACCGAACCAGGTGCATAAGAAGGCGGTTGTGGTAGACGCACATCTCAGAGTGAAGGGTGCGCCTCTGGGAGAAGTATATGCTATTGGTGACTGTGCGACTGTGCGCTTAATTCCGCTTTTTCAATGATTGAACGCCAGATGACATTGATAGAAAACTAGATTGAAACTTCCGTTGTTAGCCATTTCATGGAGCTTGTAGACGAGGCAGACCAGGACAAAAATGGGAAAATTGACTTTGGTGAATGGGAATTCATGGGTGGGCTCCTCTAGTTCTCGCAGTCTCCCCTTGATCGATCGAACTCTGCAGTGAAGAAAATCAAGCAGCGCATCCCCATGGCGGGGGACCATCTAAGCAAGGTTAGGCTTTTCAGACCGCCGATACTGCATTCTCGCTCATTTTGTTCTACCAAAGGTGAAAGAACTATTCGATAAGTACGACTCTGACGCGGACAACAATCTCTCCCTGAACGAGCTGGTTAGGCTACTGGAAGAAATCGGGAATAAAATCACCGCTCTACCTGCCGTACGTTAAAAGTACTATTCTATCGACATATTACTGAGTGGTGACCATGGCGATGAATCAGACTGCTCAAGTAGCTTCACAGCAAGGCAAATACATCGGCAAAAAGCTTCACGAAACCGCAAGGTGGAAGGAAACGCTTGAAGCGAACGATGTGCCAATCTCAGCTGCCGACGAAGCCGTCGCAAAGCCGTTCCGCTACCTCCACCTGGGGAGCTTGGCTTATATCGGGAATGCAGCAGTATTTGACTTTGGCAAGTACTCGTTTAAGGGTGGGCTGGCGGCGATGTATGCGTGGAGGAGCGTTTATTGGAATGAGCAAGTGTCGGCGAGGACGAGGGCGCTGTTGATGATTGATTGGATTATCCGGTGCGTTTCTGCTTTTGCTTTCGGCTGGTAGGAGATGTGTGTAGCTGATTGGGCATGTGAACAGAGGCATCTGGGGGAGGGATTTGTCCAGACTTTGAACGGGCGACAAGTTTTCCATTCATCAGCTCGTCATTTTGGCATCATTCAAGAACAATATCTTGCCAGCCAGTATACGTTGTTTGTTGTATTTGTTAATTCGCGTAACAGTGTTGTATTAGACGACATGGTACTGAATTTAGAGAGGTTTTCGAAGAAAGCCCAGTCGCAAAGCATATCTGCTGGGCCTACATGCATATACCATCCTATCGACCTGATAGCAGCTCACTTTTTGCGGGGTCCTTACCGGGATTGCATGACAATTTGGGATGGAGATAGTAATACTTATGCAGTGTTCACACATGTTATATCGTCATCGGTAAGGTCTTAAACAGGAACCGTTGGTCAGAGCACGAAATGGGGGCCATTGCAACGGAAGTTAGATTACCCTGACCACCGCCACACTCGGACACCTCCGGTTCTATATCCTTCGCCTTCCCACTCTCTGCCTTTCTTCCACACCTCTCTAAACCCCTTCTCTTCCAACAAGTCCTTCACGCCTTCTTCTCGCAGCAGCGCGCCGAAAAATATCAAGTACCGCGGCCATTCATGAGCCCATGGATAGGCACCTGAGTCGCTCGAGGAGGGAGCCAGAGCGCCAGGGACGGAGGTGGGAAAGGGCGACGGTGGAAACAAAGAGTTCACCTTTGAAGGAAAGTATCTTCGTAAGTAGTCATGCGGCGAGTGAAAGAACACGTCGGTCTGGTCGTGGTATGTGGCAAGATCCTGTTTTCTATCGAAGAAAGTATCAACGAACCAGATTCCGCCTCAAAGCGACAAAGATACTCACTGAAGAGGAGGTTCGCATCCCAACGACCACATCCTCTCTGGTGTCAACTCTCTTCGGTGTAGATAGGCATGTCCCGGTGTGGAATGGCACGGCATCAAGAAGCCGAACGTTCCATTGCGTAGTTCATCTCGTGGAAGACCACGGATATAAGACATTACACTGATTGGACCGCTGCAGTAGAACAGAACGACGTATAGCGATGCAGGAACCGTGATCAAAAGAAAGACCAAGAAGGTAGTCCGTATCGCGGGAAGGCTTCTGACATGTTGGTCGAATGATAGTCCAGACATGGCTTTCTTTGATTTCACTTTATTTTTACTATTCTCCCGGGCGGCACGACCAGAGAGGTCAACTACCGATTTAGCCGCAACTATGTGGAGGAGTGGGAGGATGGGGTGAAGGAATCGCCATTCCTTGTGTCCGGCCATAGAATATATTCCAATCGACCAGGCGATAGCTGCCAGTATATTCCGTGGCGCAGTCGCGTCTTTAATGGACAAAACTGCCGAGATGCCGTGGAGGACAAAAGGTAGTGTGGTTGTGCAGAGGATGGGGAGGCCCTGCGTGAGATAATAATGCCAAGGGTGGGATCCGTAGAAAAGGGATACTTGAGAGAAGTTGGTGATTATAAAATTGAATGGCGTAAAGGTGGGACGCCCGTAGTAAAGAGAATCAATAAGAAACAAGGCCACAACGGCGACCGTTCTGTGAGGACATTTCGGTTAAAAATGGTTGTGGGACGATTTTGACCACATACCCCACAGCTGATGCTTCGGCAAAGATAGCAAACACGATACGCCTATGGAACCGCGCTGCCCAGAAGAGGTTACCAAATAGATAAACCCAGATCACAGCGTTAGTTGGGCGAATCATACAAGCTAGAGCACTGAAGACTAGCATTTTCCGCATTTTGGGCCTTGAAGTCATGGTAAAGGCCTTGCATTCAGCAGACACAAATGACCCCTACGTACCTGTTGAAAATCAACTGTGGGCTGAGACTTGAACTCGCATCCCATGGGTAGTAAGCAAACGCAATGGTAGTCAGCGACGTCTCTAGAGAGTTTGACAGTGACCTAGACAGGGAAAGCGCGTGAAAGGACGAGGTTAGGGACAATAATAGCTGGAAAATTGTTACCATAGAGAATTAGCGAAGGATCGAGAAACAAACGCACAGCAGTAGAGACGTATTGAGCTCCCAATACCCGACGCGTCAATTCACAAAGCCATATGTCTGTCGCAGCAGCAAGTGTGCCATGCAAAATTTTCGGGCAATTAATCTAATCTCTTGGGTTTAGCATAAACTTCCGAAGGTGTAATAGTGAGCACATACACACCAACAGCCAGTCTCCAAGGACTAAAGAATCAGCTAAACCCGAGACCCTCAACGCCCAATATATAGGTACATTAAATGAAGGGTATATTATACTCCGTATAGGGTTTGGAGTGAGCCATTCCCATGTCAGATGTCCATATCCGAAGACGAGGCGATACGCTGGTTCAAGAGACTGGAAATATTCGTCTGGCTGGAAGAAAGTACGAGTGAAAAGGGCTATAGCAATCCGAACGAAAAGGATGAGACGGGTCGATGTTATTTCTAACATAAACCTGAGCCTAAGTATAGTAGTTGCAGTCAGCAGTGAGAGAGAGGCGCACACGTGACCAGGGAATCGCGTCCGACCGTGACTCGGACCATCACTTTGTTTCCTTCATGTCTACTCCACTTGCCACATATCAAGAAGCACGAGCTGCGCTCATTCGGGAAGACAGATGTCTTCGTCGTGATACCCTGGTAAAGCGTTCAGATGTGGAGGTAAAGGCCGATCAAATAATCCGCGATATTCGTACGGCGGAGGCTTCGACGATTTGGATGCAAGAACACGAGTCAATTCTGCATTCGTTCCCTGGGATGGAGTTTTTAACTGGTTTGTCTTCCCTGAATCGCCCGCAGTACGCTTGGACTCAATACTTGTTCTTCTGGAGGCCGCCATATCATCGTGAAAACGAAACTTTTCCAGATCCTGAGCAAGGCAAGATGATCTGGTTTAAGTCTATAAATCGAAAATTTCATAGTGTTAGTGATTAGATGCCTAAGGGCGCGCTTTTGCACGCACATCTCGATGCAACTGTCAATGCCAAGTTTTTGTGGCAACTTGCTCTGAAGCAACCTGCACTCCATGTTCGCGTGCAACGACCTTTAAGCTCGTCGACCTTGTCCTCTACATTACCTGAGTTTAGAGCCCTACCTCGGGAACACTTCTCCAATGTGCCCAGCTTGACCGACAGTGCTTATAAACCTGGATCTTGGGTTGCGTTACAAAGAGCAAGAGAAACTTTTGATATCGATCTCGGAGGCCCAAAAGGATTCGATAACTGGGTTATTGGGTCCATGATGATAAATCCCACAGAGGCATATAATACCCACAATACCATCACTAAGGTTTGGGTATCTACTTTTTCATGGTCTCTATAACTAATTGGCATTTTGCTCTTTACAGATATGGGCAAAATTTTCAAGTACATTTCGTGTGTCGGCGGTGCGCTTTATTTTATTGTTACCTAGGGTTATGTCGACCAATGGTTACTTAGGGACTGATTGGTTTCACACCCATCTTCCCTGAATACATTCGTGAATTTTTCATGTCATCGATTGCTGATGGAATATCATATGTGGAAGCGAGGATAAATTTTCTAGACAGGTGTGTCTCCTTGTACACGCAGCTATCAAACGATCTGATATGCATTTGCAGGTACATGATCGGTGAAGATGGGCAGGAAAACGTTCCTCATAGGGACTGGCTCCTCACTTTTGATCGCGTATTGAATGAAGTGAAAGCTGAGATGAAGCAGCGGGGTAGGGAAGAAGAATTCATTGGCGCTAGAGTAAGTCTCTTCTGAATACTGAAGTTGTCATGGTGTAAGACAAATTTATAACCAGATTATATATTCAACTATTCGATGCATCTCACCCGAGGGATTGAAATGGTATCTTGACGATTGCATTGCACTAAAAAAAGAATTCCCTCACTTGATTGCTGGTCAGGTTCTTCTGGTACTGCTACACATTGGACTCACATTAACTAGGTTTTGATTTGGTTGGAGGCGAAGATGTGTTAAGACCACTTATAGACTACATCGAACCCCTTTTACAATTCCGCGAGCTTCAAAAGGCGGAAGGAGTCGATATTCCATTCATTTTCCACGCAGGCGAAACTCTAGGGGATGGGACTTTAGCGGATATGAATTTGTACGATGCCATTCTCCTCGGAACGAAGCGCATTGGCCATGGGTATGTAGTACGCATGCAATGGATTAGTCTTGTTCACCTCGTCATCAAATCAGGTACTCAATCGTGAAACATCCAAAGCTCATAGAGATTTGTAAGCAGAGAGGAATCGCATTGGAAGTTTGTCCCATATCGTACGTATGATCTTGTTCTGATACTGACAGGCTTACTGACAAGAACCTAAAAGGAACGAAATATTGGTAAATCGCCCTGTAGTTTTTACCTGATATGAGCATTAACGCTTTGAAAGCGACTGACCTCTTCCATGCCAATGCATATACTTCCCATCCTACTGAATAGCGGAGTACCCGTTGCGCTATGTTCCGATGATCCAGCGGTCTTTGGCAACATGGGGCTCACGTTTGATTTCTTTCAGGTGAGATTAATCTTATTGTACACCATCACCTAACGGTGGCTCTTGCCCATCAGGTTCTTGTAGCAAGCGAGCTTACGGGACTGAGCACTTTGGGCCAGTTCGCACGGGATAGTCTAGAGGCAAGACCATACATTATTTGTGGCTGTTATCAAAGTTCTGATATTACGATGCAGTATTCGACATTGGAGGATGGTGAGAAACGACGAGCTGTCACCCTCTGGGAAAACCAGTGGTCCAAGTTTATAGACGAGGTGGTTAAACTGTACAAGTACTAACTGTTGAACTTCAAATCAATGTGTACTTGTGTTTGGCGTTCAGCTTGATATATTGGCTCTCTCACACCTTAGTTCGAGCTCACTGTCAACAACAACCGCGAAGAGCCCTAAGTCCTCGTTCCCTCATTGCCAAGGTGTGTATTGTCTAATGACGCCTCCAATTCGCCTCCATCCTCGCATTCCCCTTACATCCCTCCCCACTATATCTCCATCAGACATCACACCATAATCCTCCAAGCCCATCCTCCTACATAACTGGCCCTACCCCAATCGTCTGACATTAGAAATTACTGTGAACTAAATTGGCCATGCCAGACGCTGACTCTAATCGCAAACGGTCTCGTTCTCCCTCCGACAGTGATACCCATAAGCAACATAAGCGTGCTAATACAGGCGCTGCGTTTACTTCGGATGAGGCCCCAGCCAGTGTTGCAGACTCTGCCTCGAAATCAGGTTCAGTCGACATTACCATGACAGACGCGCCTGGCGCTTCTGTGGAAGATAATGCTGCATCAACCCCTGGCTCGAACCATGGCAAGCAGCATAGGGACGAATCCTCCAGAAATGCGAGGAGCCCTTCTCGGAATGACAAGTCGGGTTCGGCCACTACGTCAGGTGAACCCTCCTCCTCAACTTCGGCACCAGCACCTTCCGCAATGATCCACATGCGCTGTCTAATTGTCACCCAGGATGCGTCCATCATCATTGGGAAAGGTGGTTCGCATGTTAATGAGATCCGCGAGAAGAGTGGCGCACGTGTTATGGTGTCGGAAAGCATACCCGGGAATCCTGAGCGAATTCTGAACGTTAGCGGACCCCTGGATGCTGTTTCCAAGGTAAATTCCCGCCAGAATGTTCTCTAAAAGGGTCTTACGTATTATCTTGACAAGGCCTTTGGACTCATCGTCCGTCGGATTAATGACGAGCCGTTCGACGTTCCATCCGTGCCTGGCAGTCGTGCTGTAACCATCAAATTCATGATTCCTAATTCGCGCATGGGCTCTGTTATAGGAAAACAGGGCTCAAAAATCAAGGAGATACAGGACGCGAGCGGTGCAAGATTAAATGCAAGCGAAGGAATGCTTCCGGGTTCCACGGAGGTACATATGTTCCTTATTTTTTGCACCGGTTGGAACTGAATCTGTCCATCTTGACAGCGTGTTCTTAGCGTGGCTGGGGTTGCAGACGCTATCCACATCGCTACCTATTACATTGGAAATATCCTTATCGAAGCCCAAGAAAGAATGCCCTCCTCGTCTAACTCAAGCTATCGCCCGTCTAGCTCCTCCTCGCGTCGTCCCACCTATCAGGGTTCGTCCTATGTACCGGGATACTCTAATCCTTATGGATCCGCTCCTCCGCCCCCGCATAACCCGCCTCAACAACTTCAGACCCAACACATTTACATTCCGAACGACCTTGTAGGGTGCATCATTGGTAAGGGTGGAAGCAAGATCAATGAGATCCGTCACATGAGTGCCAGTCAAATTAAAATAATGGAGCCTGGTGCAGTGGGAGTGGGGACAAACGGTGCACCTGCACCGACTGGAGGCGAAAACGAGCGGTTGGTGGTGATCACCGGACAACCTGCAAATATCCAGATGGCTGTTCAGTTATTGTACCATGTGCGTTACGGCTCTTCAAATGTCGATCAAAGCTTACAGCATCTTTCTTGCAGCGTTTGGAACAAGAAAAACAGAAGCAGCTTCGAGCCCAACCAAGTTCTGCGTGAAGTAAAAATGTCGCTACCTTATCTTGTTCTCTCCCTTTTTTTCGACGTTGGGTTCAGGAGAGAGCTCATGCTTAGTCCGCTTGTACTGTTAACAATCGTCTTTTCATGTCCGACTCGACAGCATGTCCCACTGCTTTTAATCATTATTGTTGTTGCTCGCTGCCTAGCACTTAGAATGCATTTGTACAAAATTTGCATATGTCTTTACGTAATCAAGGTTGAAAGTTTATTTTTCATCCGATCTTCAACCATATCCTTCAACACGGTTTGGCAGTTCACGATGGCCTCAATTCTCAAAGCCCAAAGTGCGAATGCTTCGAAAGCGGAAGCCAAAAGGAAAGGGAAAAGGACGGTTGATGATATGGAAGTCGACGAAGAGAATGGCGTCGTTCCGACGAAAAAGCCCAAAAACAAACAGCGTGTACTGATGCTGTCTTCGCGTGGCGTCACACATCGTATGAGGCATTTGATGAATGACCTGGAGGCACTTTTTCCACATGTCAAGAAAGGTGCGTTTTCTTGTCAGTCTTTTAGAAGGTGGTGGAATCCAATCGTATTATAGATTCAAAACTCGATTCAAAGTCCCAGCTTCATCTTCTGCCTGAACTTGCTGATCTTAATAACTGTAACAATACGCTATACTTCGAAGCACGTCGACATGAAGACCTTTACATGTGGGCCGTAAAGACG
This sequence comes from Tricholoma flavovirens, assembly GCA_003313805.1. Classification (NCBI taxonomy): domain Eukaryota; kingdom Fungi; phylum Basidiomycota; class Agaricomycetes; order Agaricales; family Tricholomataceae; genus Tricholoma; species Tricholoma flavovirens. Next base: position 18,359 of record QLOK01044931.1, on the reverse strand, counting down.
CCGAATGGACCGAGTATCAAGATGCATGTTCAAAATATACATACAATGGATGAACTGAAGATGACGGGAAATTGTCTAAAGGGTAGCCGTGGACTCTTGAGCTTCGATAAAGTATTTGAAGAGACAGAATGGGGAAAGTTGACTAAGGAAGTTTTCACGCATGTAAGGTGTCTTTACAGTGTACGACCAGAAAGAAAGAAAAAAAAAAGAGCTGACCTCTATTTTTCTCAGATATTTGGTGTCCCGTCTACGGCAAGGAAAGCGAAACCTTTCATCGATCACATTCTTACTTTCTCGATCTTGGATTCGAAAATATGGTTCCGTAATTTCCAGGTTAGCGTTATCATGTCGATTAATTAAAATGTGTGACCATTGTTCCTCCAGATAATCGAAAAGGACCCGCTCCAGGCTAATGGACCACCACAAACGACGCTAGTCGAGATCGGGCCGCGATTCGTGCTTACCCCGATTCGCATATTCGAAGGGGCGTTTGGGGGCGCGACGGTATTTTCCAACCCTGGTGTGTTCCCTCCCATTGTCTTGTTATCAATGACAGTTCCTGACTCATACATGATTATCGGAAAAGAATTTATCTCCCCATCAGCTGTGCGTTCTGCGCTTAGACGGGAGCAAGGGAATAAGTATAACCGACGTAAAGATGGTGAGGTGGAGAGCACGAAGCGAAAAGAGATGCGGAAACGAGACGAGGCCGACCTGGCCGTAGCCAAGGTGTTCGCTTGATCTCATACCTTACGGGCTCGCACGTGTGAACCGCATTGCCAAATCATTAATGCAGCGCGGAGGAAAAACCCAGAACTTGCCATTGTAATACGGAGAACAATGGCAAACTGTCTTTGTGACGTACGGAGATCAAGCCTGAGAGATTTGGCAAGGACAGCTTAGTCAGCTTCGGACAAAAGGAGAACTATACCGAGAAGTATAGACTCTTGTTGCCAACGGGTGTTGCACCGATGGATCCTTCATTCAGGTTCAGGACACGATCCCTTCCACTGGTCGGCATGCATCATTTGCTTTGTTCACCTAAACCGTCTTTTGTTCCCTATGTGACCTTCTCACAATATCTCCCCTCGATATATAGACCTCTGCGACAGACGCCGTTGTATTCTCATACCGTCCATTGTGGTCGTCTATTCTCTCGTTATCCTTCCTCAGATTCAACTACCTTCGTTAGGCATCATGTCGGTCGCTATAGAAATTGTTCCCTCCACGGACTCTCTTGACATGTACGGAGACCCAGATTCATCGTGAGCATCGCAATCGATATCGACAGTGGCCCCAGCGTCGAGCTCATTGTCTCTAGATCGGCTTATTCCTTGTCAGGCCATGTATCCGTATCAGTGACGTCCCCGTACTCTTTGTTTGAGCATCGGCGGACAGCCCGTTTATTGCTCCAATCGCTTGTCCTCACGTTTGAAGGTCAGGAGGAGGTAATTACCTCTGAGATCGGGTACTCTGCTCTCAGGTTGTGCAGGATTTCACGGGAAATCATCCCATATGAATCAATTGAATTGAACAACGAAGGTCACGAGGAGTCGGATGAACCTTGTAAGCTTCCACGCGCTCACCAATCCTCATTTATGTGAACTAAATGAATGGGATCAATCAGGCGTGTGGAACGTGGTTTTTGACCTTCCGATCCCTGGCTGGCTCCCTGCGACCTCGAGCAACGGCGTCGAAGATATTGGCGTTCGTTATGGATTATACGCGGAAGCAAAATTTATCAACCTTGATGACAATAGAAGTCATGCTTGGTCTTTTGCGACCCTCTGTTCACCCTTCCGTTCTCGCGTAAAGTCTACGAATGCTCAGAAGGGCATCGTTTTGCGGCGTTTTGTATCTCGCTCAGAAGACGTTTCCGAGTCATCGACGTCATCAACCCTTACGTATCTAGTTAACTCTCGTTCTACCAGCCAGCTCGTCTCTGATAGGCCAAAGTTCCCGGCTGAAGTCCTTTCGAAAATCCAAGTCCTCGCATCTGTACCCGACTATGTCGATGTGGAGGCCGATCATTTCCCACTCATTGTCCGCATTCGTACCAAGGATCTGGAAGCTGCGGAGTGTCGGAAGTTACAGTTAACTTCTATGACGACTGATGTGATTCAACGAGAGAAGTGCAGGTAGGTTACCAATATGCCGCAACCCACTGATGGCGGGCTTATAATGAAATACTAGGCGCCGTGCTTCGCCGGAGTATGCAGGGCGATATCCCATTCCTCCGATCTCGCAGCAGCCACCGAATCAACCTCTGCAGGATGCCCATCCTGTCAGTTCAGTCTACGACGCTGGTTTGTACATTTTCACAAACTCGGAGCCCTCGGCGTCGCGCTCCTTTTCTCTATTGCAGCCAGGAGAACCTACGTCGCATATGCTTGGCGACACTAATTATCCCTTCGTGAATGACGCGGTCAGCACGGGCCCACCAACGTGGTACACGATTGAGACTACCCTTCCCCTACTTGAGTGCCAACGTAGTGACCAGTCCAAGGACTGGGCAAGCTCGTTTACCGTTCGCCCTAGCGCCTCTTCTTCACTGATGAGCGTACGACATGAAGTTTCCATCGAGCTTGTGTGTACATACGACGCTCCAGAATCAGAGCAACCAGCCAAAGAACGGCTGTCATTCTACGTCCCCATCCAATTCGCTCGCCTTGCGACTATGTCTCCTCAGCGTGGGTTGACGCCGCCTCCGTTGCTATCCACTATTATAGACACATCGAATGTGCCATCCCCTCCCCCCCTTGTTCCATATGCACATAGCAACCTTCCTGCATACTCACAACTCTTTGATCATAATGGAGACCGCAAGATTGATTATTCTGTTCCTCTTCCTCTGTACACGCCTTCGCCTGCCTCATCATCACCATTGTCGCTAGAGATTGATGGGCAGAAACAAACAGATTCGTTGGTCGCATTTATTGAACTAAATCCATAATCCCGCTTCGGACTTGCTAGTCCCACAAGATTATAATGTTCTTAATCACTCCTTCGAAACTTCGCCTCTAGCTTTCCTTGTTCTCATTGTCGGACTACCGTCCTTTCTCTACTGATAATTTATTCCACGCGCATAGGCCGCTTTTTTCATACTTAACATCACTGTCTTTGCTTCGTTGCATTCATTATTGTAATTTTATGTCGACGTTTCTAAAAATAGACCGTTGCAAGTTACCACGTGCAGACGCGTTCAACAGTGTCACACCGTGACTCCCGGGCCATGTCCGACTCTGATGAGCTTGGTGCGTTCTTGTTCCATAGATCGGCTTGACATCGAGCGTACAACACAGACTCATGTCCAGATTCATAAATTCCAGGAGGCCTTAACCCGACTACCCCTCTAGTGTCCCGTACAGTCCGTTCCGCAAAACCTGGCTCTTCAAAACCCGCTCCAGCATCTAAAGGAGGGCGAAGGCAACTCAACGGCCCGACATCAGACGATTCTGACATTGAAGAACTAGCTGCCGTTGGAGATATTCATGACACTGATGGAGAAGTCGTAGAGATCCGGCCACGAACCAGGAAGCCCCTTTCGCGTGCTGAAATTGCGACCAATGGCAAGGAGAAACCAACAGCGAAAGGAAAGGGGAAGGCAAAGGCTGTATCAAATAAAGTCACCCGAAAACTTGCACCCCCACAAGAACTGATGGATGTTGACACCATAGTCATTGAAGAGGATGAGCCTGGACCAAGACCGGGTGTGGCACTTGCAACCAATTCCTTGGGTAAGAATAAGCGATCAATTCCACACACAACACATGCCACGCGAAATGGAGAGTCATCTGGCCTAGCAGATCAACTTCGTCAAGTACGTTCATATGTCTCCTGCTAGTTTCGTTCGCTGTAGTATTCATCATATTCAACAGGCGGAAGCCCAGATAGCCGCCCTATCACAACAACTAGATGAAGCATTTCATATACGGGAGACTGAAGCGGAAGAATTACTTAGACGGCAAGAGGCGCAATACCAGGCGCAACTGCATGGTGTGTCTGCATTGTTGTCTCGGTAATTTCTTCTGACTTTACTTCGATCAGCACAAGAGGTGCTTATCAAGCAGCTCAACGCACAGCTATCTCTGAAGGAACCACTGACGCGTACAGGCAAAACTTCGATTCTCAATCTTATGACGCGAGAGGCTGCGGATGAAGAGCAACGAACGATGGAGAAGGAAATAGCTCTGTGGAAAGATGCGGCAGAGGAAAGAGAACAGCATATTATTCAGAAAGATCAGAGAATTGCTGAACTAGAAACCCGAGGTTAGCCACTCGTCTTGCCTATTCTCACACATCTGCCGAGACCACTTCCCAGAGAACGAACTGAAGTTTGAGCTAAATGCCGAAATCGAAAGATCCAAAGAATTGGCTGCCAAGTCGTCGCGGAATCCACCTTCTGCGTTGCGTGGCCGACCAGCAGGAGCCGATGATCCCAAGCACGCTGCAGTTATCCGATTTTACGAAGACTTGACTAACCTTCTTGTCTGCAATATAAAGTCGCAAAAAGGAAGATACTTTGGTCTGGATGAGTGGCTTCTGTCTTGTGTCTTTACATATACCGATACAGACGATGATACACTTTCTACCCGAAAAAGTGAGTTCATGCATTCTGTCCTCCGTGTTAACGTCATGCACCTGCTCGCAGGTTTGACTTTTACCCTGCGTTGTTATCATGAAGCTGCGGATCCATCGGAGCCCGTGGAGTCGCATGAACAGCTCGTCCCTTCTATCAATTACATACCTCTGGAGCTCAACAAAGAGCCACTTGACTTCGTGGAGAAATTAGGATTTCTGGGTGCACCGTTTACCTTCGGTCGTGATCAGCTCCCGTTGTTCTTGCGAACCTTGTATACAAACATGGGGGATGCAACGAAGGGTGATAGAGAGGATGAGGATTCTTCTATACAAATTCTCGAACCACACTCATGAGATACCGGATTTTCTTTCTGGGATTGGAGGTTATTGTACTAATATACTTGCAATGCATTCCTTTTCGTCATTTATTCGACGTGTCAACTCCCGTCTTGGTCCAGATTCGGAGGGATGTTTGATCTCCTGTGAGATGAGCATTCTTGATGGCCAGAGCTGCAAAAGGCTCATCGAAGCCTCCAAGCGTGGCTCCAGCTTGTACGAGGACGTCGACAGTGCTATCATGGCCCTGCCGAGCAGCCTAGTAAACTACTGTCAACTTAACAACCACCCGGGGAGCATTTGGGGACATACGTAATATAATGCCGTGTGGCCCAGAGTATCTCGATGGTGTACGAGAGCACCTGAGCGAAGCAACAGATCAACCGACTTAGTGTTGCCATTAATTGCGGCAACATGAAGCGGCGACTTTCCCGAAGATGATTCCATGCAGTTCACAACCCCGCCTGCTATATTTCCAAATTCTACAGCCCCAGGTTCGCCTTTTCCTGCATTGAAACAGAATTTAATACTTTCGATATCATCCCTAGCTGCCGCGAGATGAATCAAGAAAGGGATCAACACAGCCTCCGTAGTGGCTGCCTCAGCTGCGGTCCACGACCATGAGGCGGCGGCGTCTCTCGTTGCAGCATCAATGCCATCCGAAGACACAATCGTTTGGGCTCTACCCATGGGCGGGTGTGAAAGGCGGACGAACTGAGATAGCACATTTCCTATTTGTTCCAGGTCGTGCTCGACTGCAGCAGGGTGGCTTGGCGCTGAACGGGATGGCCGTGACAACTCGCCACGGAGAGGAGTGGCGATCAATTCACGGATTTCCGTTGTTGAAAGTTCTGGCTTGGATAAGAGATAGCTAAGTTTGGTGAGTGCACACTTTGAGAATCGCAACTATTGATCAATTGAACTAGACAGCTAGAATACGGCATACCTCAGGTGTCATATCTCCGCCGGATACTACACCAGCCTGCAGCAAAGTTCTTCCTGTTTCATAGGCGCCCGAAACTGAGCCCTTGACGCACTGAGTTATTGCAACAACCACGACGCCACGGTCACAAGCTTCCTTAAGGACTTGCATCAAATCCGCTCGCTGCGGAGCATTGCCAGCGCCAAATGTTTCTAACACAACACCTCGAATCGGGGGCATGAGAAAGGCGCTAACGGTAGCAGTTGCGATGCCGGGGAAAAGGCGCAGAGTAGCTGAAAAAGGGTAATGAAGGAAGTTGGGCGCCTCTAGGAGCTGTGTCCATACCAACATGTGGGTTCATCTCTGTATGGCAACACGCGATCAGATATGTGCAAAGGTCCATAAACTGAGATGTTACTTTTATGAGCTCGAAATTTGCGAATACTGGTTTGGCGCAGTACATCATTCCAATCAACAACGATGTCAATTCCAACTATTACATCCATCAGTGTCCCGGGTGTATACAAAGAGAGTTGGTAACGTCACCATTTACGAGAGGGGGAAAGTTCGGGCTGTTGAAAGCACTGAGATCATATGATGACATCTTCGATACCCTGTTGCCCCGATATAGCGTGTGGTTAAAGTACAAGGAACACTCTAAGATTATTTCAGAAGGTCTGATCATGAGGTGGCATATACTGGAAGATACATACCTGGTATAATAAAATGGCCGGCAATCATTAGTGCTCCCATCAAGTTATCCACAGCATCGTTTCGCAATTGTGACATAGGTATTTGAGCTCCAGTCAAGATCTAAGGAGTGCTCAGAAGGAGCAATCGGAAACTTTCACTGCCATGAATTCCTACGACAGTCTTTCCGAGATCTTCCAACATGAAACTCAACGCGCTAGAGGTGTATGCCATTGTATCTGTGCCATGTAAAACAACGAAAGCGTCAAAAGTGTAGTTAAGTTCGATCTCGGTGGCAATGCGAATCCAGTCTGCGGACAGTCGTGTTAGTTCAGTCGGGAGAATTGACACATGGCACAACCTTCTATTTCAATGTTGCTGCTGTCCATGAGAGGATTCCACTGTGCCCAACAATGATAACGGGAAAAGGGCGGCATCTATTAAATGCACCTACTTCTAATATAGCATACCTGATTGATTTCCTATGGGTGCCGCCTGGAACTGCACTACAAGGGGTAACTAGGCTTGGCAGGTATGCTTCGTAAATAGTTTCGGAGACTTGAACGCATGTTGGCTGGTCCCTCTCCATTGACTCCAATGAAGACGATTGTCCAATTGGACGCAAGGACCGCACTAGTAAAGTCCTTGAGGGGGCATCCGGAGGTGGTGAAGGGCGAGGACGTGTATGATCGGTTTCAAGTTGAGGACTTGATCTGCCACTGCCGTTACTCCAGTTTCTAAAGCCTTGGACCGAACCAGAATTGGAGAACAGGGAATCTTGCATAGGATCATGGAAACGCGTCTGACTTCTAAGAGTTTTGGTCAAAAAGTATGGTTCTGGAACATAGCCTTGTTGGCCAACTAGCATCCCAATCGTCCCTCCTGTTGGGATGGCAAGGGTTATTTGGTATGCAAGAGCTACTAGTGAGCTTGCCTGTGTAAATGACAAGAACGCGAGACTCGTCTGCTGGCTGTGAGGATCCCATAACCCGATCAGATGTCAAACGAGCTGAGGAACTGAGCCCAACTGAGCTCGGGCAGGCACGGCCAGTGATAATTCCGAAAAGCCCGACAGTTAATTAACCGAGTTGATCATGACTCGAATTCAAGTTATCATTAAAACTGCCACACCATGGATGCACTTTCCAAAGTTTTTCAAACAAAAAAGTCGGAGGTAAAGCTCGCTGTCTTTCTTTCTTCTCGCTCTTGTTGACGGACGATGTTACAGGGCTCCCCCGCATTGGTGACATTTGTCACTGCTGGTTATCCAACGATAGATGATACAGTACCCATTCTACTTGGAATGCAAGCTGGCGGGGCAGATATCATTGAACTCGGCGTACCTTTCTCGGATCCCATAGCGGATGGTCCTGAGATCCAGAAAACGAACACGGTACATGATTCTACTCCTGAATTGCCATCGGCTCATGATGGATGTCCCCTAGGTCGCCCTGAAAAATAATATAGACTATGCTATTGTTCTTGGAATAGTCAGAGAAGCTCGCCGACAAGGGCTTACCGCTCCTGTTCTCCTCATGGGTATTTCCTGTGTCTCGAAAAGTTATTATTATTCAATCGTCTATTCACAGGTTATTACAACCCTCTATTGGCCTATGGAGAAGAAAAGGCCGTACAAGATGCCTTCGAAGCTGGAGCAAATGGATTCATTATGGTCGACCTTCCTCCTGAAGAAGCCATCGCCTTTCGAGAGAAATGCACAAAGGCAAAGTGGGTGCCTTCTCAGGCTATCGCTGTACTGTCGGGATTCTCAGCGAACGTTATAGTCTCTCCTATGTCCCATTAATTGCCCCCTCTACTACCCTTCATCGAATCAAATTCCTTGCATCCATTGCAGACTCATTCATCTACGTCGTTTCCAAGGTATGCGCCTCCTCTCTCCGCGTAGCATATGCTTAAACCTCATTATTTATAGATGGGTACAACGGGATCCTCAGAAAAAGTTGCCATGAACCATGCACTACCGGATATCATCTCGCGTGTGCGAGAGCACGCGACTGTTCCAATAGCTGTTGGGTTCGGGGTCGCCACACGTGATCATTATAATACCGTTGCAGATGCTGGTGCGGACGGCGTTGTCGTAGGGAGTCGACTGGTCTCTGTGATCGCGAACTCTTCAAGAGGAGAGACCGCAAAAAACGTTGAAGCATACTGCATGGAACTTTGCCAGAAAGGCCAACCTACTCGTATACGATCACCTCCAGCAGTATCAGGACCTTTGTCCCATCACACCAACCCAAGTGATTCCGACATCAAGACAACTTCTGACTCTACAGAAGTGTTGCCTGCGAGATTCGGTCAATTCGGGGGACAATACGTGCCAGAATCTTTATTCGACTGCCTTATTGAGCTGGAGGAAGCTCATAAATCTGCCATGGCTGACCCTGAGTTCTGGAAAGAGTTCCAAAGCTATTATGGATATATGAACCGTCCTTCAAAATTTTATCTTGCAGAGAACTTAACACGGGACGCAGGAGGCGCGAAAATTTGGCTAAAGCGTGAAGATCTGTGAGCCTACCTCCCATTTTGCCAGCCCTAATGGCGTCGACGATTGACGCATAAATCGACATAGGAACCATACGGGATCGCATAAAATTAATAATGCCATTGGGCAGGTGGGTTTTTCCATTTTCATCGCCATGCCTTTGGAGCTAATTTGATTCAAAGATATTGCTTGCCAGGCGCATTGGAAAAACACGTATCATCGCAGAAACAGGAGCAGGCCAGCATGGTGTTGCGACTGCTACTGTTTGTGCCAAATTTGGTATGGAATGCGTCATCTATATGGGTGCGGAGGATGTCCGACGGCAAGCATTGAATGTTTTCCGAATTGAGATGCTTGGCGGAAAGGTATTTCATGAGCCTCATCTGGCCGCTTGTGCTAACTTTATCGCAGGTTATTCCCGTTCACTCAGGCTCCCGTACATTAAAAGATGCTGTCAACGAAGCCATGCGTGACTGGGTCACAAACCTTTCCACTACCCATTACCTTGTTGGGTCTGCAATAGGACCCCATCCATTCCCGACTATAGTGCGAGATTTTCAGAAGGTGATTGGTCAGGAGATCAGGCTTCAGATGAATGAGGCGAGGGGAAAACTTCCCGATGCGCTTGTAGCCTGTGTGGGTGGAGGAAGTAATGCTATAGGAACATTCTATGACTTTATAAACGAGAAGAATGTTCGTTTAATTGGTGTAGAGGCAGGCGGAGAAGGTGAAGTGTTGAATGATTTACACGAACCCGTCTGGCTAATACAAGGGCAGGTACGGACGGTGACCGCCATAGTGCGACACTTTCAATGGGTCAGCCAGGCGTTCTTCACGGCGTTAGGACGTATATTCTTCAGTCCCCTACAGGGCAAATCATAGAAACGCACTCTATCAGCGCCGGACTCGATTACCCAGGTGTTGGACCCGAACATTCCTGGTTGAAGGACTCGGGCAGGGCAGAATATGTTGTTGCGACCGATGAGGAAGCACTCCGTGGCTTCAGGATGTTGACACAGCGTGAAGGTATCATCCCCGGTCAGTATAGGTTGTAATAGTGTGTCTTGTGATTATTCATGACCTAGCGCAGCTTTGGAATCTTCACATGCGATCTGGGAAGGCGTTAGACTTGCGAAGACACTTCCTAAAGACGCCGACATTGTTGTGGTGAGCACACAGGAATTCACTTGACTATTATGAAACAGTTAATCCTCTACCAGTGTTTGTCCGGACGAGGCGATAAGGATGTAGAGCAGATCTCTGAGCTTCTTCCAAAATGGGCAGACCAACTTGACTGGCATGTCGCCTCACACGCTGTGTAGTGTAGCCACCGCAGTACATAGAATAATAAAACGGAACGGAAGTCCCGGTCCGGATCACTCAGGTTTGACGTCGATTAAACGATCGACAAATTTTCCAAATCGGGTCATTATCTTTCTGACTCGACCCTCTTCCACTGAACAACGGTTTCTTAATGGCGCCAGAGATCGCAGGCGGTACAAGTCAGCGAGTTGTAGAGAATCTAGCTTCCAGGCTGCGAAGGCGGTCAGTGATATCTAAGGATTAATTCTGCTTGGTTTAAAATGTCGATCCTAGGCAAGTTGTTGGTTCACGAGCAACAGCACTCGAAACCCTACTTGTATTGCGTCAAGTTATATCAAAAGCTCGTTTTTCCAACATGGAGCAACTGGTGGACATCATACGGAGCGTAGGACGAAGACTTGTGGAGGCACAACCTAAAGGTTCTTCGAATGATCATTTGTACAATACTTGGTTGCGTAATCTGATCTGCTGCATGTGTGCTAGAGCATTCCGTTGGAAACACGGTTCGAAAAGTTTTACACCATATTCGCGAAGAATATCAGACCGCGACAGGGGGCACTACTGCTGCATCGACACCTCAATCATTTTCCATCGCTAAGTTTGTGTTGCTGGGACAGCCCCGACAACACACCCTTGCACCCAAGTCTTTGGAAAACAAAGGATCGCTTAAGGAGAATGATCCAGATGACCCCGATTCATTTGCAAGAGGTCTGAAACCTGTTCTCATGGAAGCAATACAAGATGTCCTGGATGAGCTAGAAACTGTTTACGATAATATCTCAAAAAACGCAAAAGATCATATACACTCCGAGTGAGTGCTTCTAGTATATCTCCTCGCGCCCCGCATTAATACGCTTACCAAGTGAAATTATTTTGACTCTCGGAATGTCAAAGACAGTAGAAGCTTTCCTCAAAACGGCGGCGCATCACAGAAAATACACCGTCATCGTTGCGGAGACAGCGCCATCGTCAGTTTCTTTTTGTCTGTCTATTGACATCAACTGAGTATCTTCTTCCTTCTTGGTAGCTATGGTGGACGCGATATGGCCCAGTCGCTGTCTCTTGCAGGCATTTCAACATTCCTGGTTCCCGATTCCTCGATATTTGCACTCATGTCGCGAGTCAATAAAGTTATCTTGGGAGCTCACGCCATCCTTGCAAATGGCGGCATGTTCGCTACAACTGGATCTCTCATCGCTGCAACTGCCGCTCGCGCACATAGTACTCCTGTGGTGGTTTGTGCAGGTCAATTCAAGCTTACTCCGTTGTGGAACCTGTATCATGAGTATGGCGCTCTTGATTTTGGCGATCCAAGTAATGTCCTGGGCTTTGAGGAGGGGGACCTCGTGCACAAAGCCGAGGTTGTGAATCCATATTATGACTATGTTCGCCCCGAGTTGATTGATGGTTTTATAACAAACGAGTAAGTTACATTCCGCGCGTCACTGCGTGAGGTAATCTTAAATCTTGCACTAGTGGAGATCATCCTCCATCATCAATATATCGGTGAGTCACTCCAAGGCAGCCCTACGTCCTCGCTGATTTACTCCCAGCCTCTTGAAAGAAGCATACGACGACGAGGATAATGAACTGTAAAGCATATATTTGGATTAGGCTGTAAATTATGTTATTTCTTATTGCTTAAGATATCGAAAAACGCCTCCTGAGGAAGCTCTACGGATCCCATCTTCTTCATTTTGCGTTTGCTTTCCTTCTGGTTTTCTAGATGCTTCATTTTTCGCTCGTAATGACCTGCGTCTAGGTAAATCATGGCGCGATGTGCGATTGCCATTGCTTACCTCCATACAGTCCAGCTGTAACATCCGCACGGAGAGCACTTAGAGTTTCTCGAGCGATGATCTTTCGTCCTATCGCGGCTTGAATAGGAACTTCGAAGAGTTGTCTTGGGATCACTTTGTCTACGATGGATCGATGAATGCATGAACGCATGACAGTCAATTCCACAACACGAACGTAGCTTTTTAACCCACTGTCGCCCAATCTTGTCTTGCGCCGATCGGTGGACGATAATTGCTAGTGCATCTACTGGCTTCGAATTTAAGAGGAAAGACATCTGTGGTCAAGAAAATTACATCAATTTAAGAACATCTCAGGTGCATGTAACTAGTACCTTGGCTAGATCGCTAGCTTTGTACCCTGCATCTTCATAACTGTAGGTTTATACATACGTTAGTGCAAGGCGGCAGCGTGATATCAAAACCTACTCAAAACTCGCAAAGCCCGAACTTCGACTTTTCAGTTGATCGAAAAAGTCTGTCACAATTTCGCTCAAGGGAATGGTGCACGTCAGAATAATACGTGATGAACCCGCTCCTGAGTCCAAATAGCGATGATCCAGATCCTCAGCTCTATGTGAGAAACACAATTCCATCATGTTTCCAAAGTACTCTGGTACAGTATTTTTAGTATCCAATCTCCAATAAAAAGCATACGCCCACCTTCCGGCACGATGATTGAAGCTTTCACTATCGGTTCCTGAACTTCCTTCACTCTGGACGCAACGTCAGTTGTCTCCGGAAATTCGGTCGGGTTGCTAAAAAAGACTTCTTTATCACGATAAACGACTAAATAGTGGTGTCAGTCTGTGCAGGCTGGTGAGAGTCAGGACCACTAACTCTTGTACGGGACCGTTGGAGCAGTAATGATAATATTGGCGTCATATTCATCTTCAAGTCGCTGTCGGAACACATCCATATGAAGAGTACCCAAAAAGCCTAGTCGACAACCCTGCCCTAGTGCCGATGACGATTCCCGCTGGACTGTAACACTGCGATCCGTCAGAGTAAGCTATGATCATATCGAATGAATACGTGAAAGTAGTTATCAGAAAAACTCATATACCCTCTTAATCGATTCTTCCAACTTCGGAAAATCGCTGCTGTCCACTGGAAAGACACCAGCAAACACCTACATCTATCGGATCAACGTACTACTAAATAGAATAGAAAAACGACTCACCATTGCTTTGGTGGGTTGGAAACCAGGCATTGGATCCACAGGTTCGCCAACACGGAATATGGTATCACCGATATGAGCTGGAGGAATGTGAAGCTATGTTACTTGAGCATATTGCTTGCTTACCCTCTGTTGATTCCTTCATATTACAGGCAATGTAACCAACCTGGCCAGGGCGAAGGCTCTCGGTGGGAACCTCTTCCGGATGCATAATTCCCAAGTCTGTTACTTCATACTTTTTGCGAGTGTGGCAGGAAGAGATCTTGTCGCCTGTTTCTATGCAATAGTGCAAGGTTAAACTGATATGACTGAGGGCTATACCTTTTCGTAGAATTCCTTCCTGGATGCTAACGAGCGAAATGACGCCACGATATTTGTCATACCTACAGTGAAGAGTTCATAAGGGCATCAACAACTTGGGAGAAATAAGGTTCACAGAGAATCAAATAGGAAAGCTTTCAGCGGAGCTTGGGTCCCCCCAGTTGGAGGAGGAACCCGCTGAATAATAGCTTCTAAAATAGACTCCACATTATTTCCCGTCTTTGCTGATATTGATATAATATTCGAGGGGTCTATGTCAAAAGTGGACTGCATCTGGGCTGCTATTCGCTTAGGTTGGGCCGCGGGGAGATCAATCTGACGACAAGATGTCATAACATTGAACGCCAGTAGGATAAAGGACAGACCTTGTTGAGGACGGGTATGATGGTGAGTCCTCTCTCTCGTGCATTATGGAATACTGATATTGATTGCGCCTGGACGCCTTGACTGGCATCGACCTAACAAACAGTAAAATTTGCTGAGCTATGCCTCAAAAATAGACTCACGAGCAAGAGAGCCCCTTGACAAGCTGCCAGCGATCGTGACACCTCCCATGCAAAATCAACATGGCCCTAAAATGGGGAATGGTATGAGTGTGTAGAATCCGAACATCCCTAGGCAACTGACAGGTGTGTCGATTAAATTTAGCATGTAATCTCTGCCGTTGTGTTTGTATACCATACTAGGAAGACGGTAAGCCAGAACGAGATCATCCAAATAAAGCCTTAAGGAATCACCTGGCGGTCTGTGCCTTGACTAGTTAGGGAGTGTTAATTCAACGCGTTGGTCGTTGTAAGAAATGAATGACCTGTTATCCCACGTTCCCGCTCCACTTTGAGTTTGTCCAACACTTGCTCATTCTTTCCACTTTGTTTCTTAGGTATCGTTCCCGTCAGCTATTTTTTCCTTATCAGTCTTAGTTGCTGTCGTAGACGGCATGGCACACCCAAACCAACCTCTAATAGTCTGAAATTCCATGAGTGGACAATGATACAACATACCGTGGATATGGGCTCACCTGTCCGCGAGCGTGGATTTACCATGATCTTAACGACATTAAATATTTAAATTATCTTCACGAACAAGCGATCGGGAAATATCCACCTATATGTGCAATAATAGAAAAGTTTCTGGGATAAAACAGTAAGGAATAGCACTGGCACGAGTTTTGAATATACCTCAAAAGGTCACAAGTGAAATCTTCCATCATTGGCCTCTTTGACACGTCCTTTTGCAGAGAGGTGCCACTATAGCATCTCCGAGTCGACTTCGGTACATATCGCAGGCCGAAATGGGGTCTTTCTAGGGCTCTGCGGCAAGTTGTTTTCCATAACGCAATTGTCGTCATTTACCCCGCCTATAAATTTATGACCAGAGGTTACTCGTTGGCCATTGTAGTACTTGAGTCGCACTTCCGAAAGCGCAATTGAACTTTTACTAGCTTAGTAAGCACAAGGAGCACCATTCTTTGCCCGTCTCTGCTTGGTCTGCCAAGGCCATGTCACTCGCAGAAGCCTCAGAAGCGCGTAAGGCTCGTCTGCTTGCTCTAAGAAAACGGAAAGCTGGGGAGGAGGCACCCGATTTGTATGTCCTCGAACATACCTGTTCTGGATTCCCTGCTTACTAGTCGAGTACAAACTCCAGAAACGAACCAGTCATTAAAAATCGAAACTTTGATCCAGCTACCCGCACCCTTCGGAAACATGACCGCACCGAAGATGCTGTGATGGAAGACACAGTAGAAAAGAATGTCAATGGTCTTGCTGAGAAGATTATAGCTGAAGATGAAGAACGAAGGGCACAAGAACTTGTACGCCGCCCTCTCAACTCCCCAATGCATTGTTGATCGCTCACATGTGCCCTTCAGGATATCTTCAACATTGCACCAAAGCGGCCGAATTGGGATTTAAAGCGTGAAATGGAGAAGAAGTTAGCGAAGCTGGAGAGGAAGACCCAAGAATCGATTCATACGCTAATTCGTGAGTAACCTCTAGTATGTTTTTGCATTCTTATAATTATCTACGTGGAACTACAGGTCAAAGACTGGCCGCCCAAAAGGGCGAATCCGACGATCTAGTTGGCGCCATGAGGGCTCAGGAAAAACGGGATGCTTCCGAACCTCTTTCCGACGAAGAGGATTGATGGTGAATGGTGAAGTGTGTTTTTGTCGTTGCTGTATTCTCGAAATTTTCTCATTGTTCGAAAGTTATGTTCTTACCTGAGGACCCAAGACCGCGATATGCCATCAGGTCACTCAGATGCTCAGAGGCACCTCAGAGCCTTTCAGTTGCTGCTCAGCTTGAACGCACGGTCGAGACTAATGCTCCAGCCTTTGGATGGCCATTTTATTCCTTCACACTATGCGAAGCAAAACCATTTGCTGGTGAATCCAAGGGGAACTGTGTCCATCTCGCTAAAAAGTTCTACACAAGTATAGTTTTGGATACTTAGCATACCGATGTCCTTACGTTGCTGTTTGCGAATCAGTACAGTCTGCAACCGGCTTGTTCCTAGGAATGGTCACGCCATTGACAACAAGGGGCATTATTCATAAGTAACTCCGTAAGTATTTCTGTATTAATTTAGTCTCCCGTAGCCAGACTACGAATTTCAAAATGTAGATGACACTCGATCTACTTCAATTGTAGTATTGATTGTGGTTTGGAAGAATTTGAAACCTCCCTCGGATTCCATGAAGTTTTTGCTTGTGGCAAGGGCAGCGGCCCGGATACGGGCTATATATAATTAGACATCAAAACCCTTCAACTTGGAGTTGCCAGCCCACATTCCTTATCCCTCTTTCCTATTGCCACCAATGTCTATGGACGTGGATGCATCTAATCGTCGCATTCCAACGCTTGTGCAGCTCTGCCAAAGGGGTGAGGGTCGTCGGCTCGTATTCTGGACGAAGCACTGACTTGGAGAGTCTTCTTTTGCCGGTACATAGTCGCAAGTAATTATGTGGATGGTATGTTTTCACACTTGGCAGTCAAATATAGCTAATTCTAATGATCAATACAGCAATCACAAGTCTCGGCGATGACTTAACTTATGAACTAGTCAAGCCAATATTAGAGCGCTGTAGCGCAGAGCAGCTCCTGCGGCTTGAGGACGGATCGCCAGTACGCCGATTCGATGTTTATATCGTTTCTCAAGTCTGAAGCCTTGAATCCATCAGCACTTACAGAATGATACTCCAGGTACATGTCGCTCCTGTACCTCCCAGAATCAACTTTGTTTAATGACCCGAGCAGAAATATGGAGAGATCTATGTCACCAGAAGTATCCGCTGGCAGTCGAGCGATACTCCAGGTCGCGTCCAGATGAACCGACATCGTGGAAAGATCACTTTTCTGTGAATTTAGCCCCCCTTCAATATCTAGGACTATCATCTAATGTATCGTAGTGTTTACAGAAATCAGAGGCAAAGCGTCTGGAAGAAGCGACTACTAAATTACGTAACCAGCGACTTGAAGCCGATGGACGCAAGAAAGAGCGAGAAGTGAAATTTACGGATCGTGTGGAATCTCCGAAGCGCGCACGAACGACTTCTGCTTGTATGCTAGTTTTTCCACGCTACCCCGGCAGAATGCTGATGACTTGATGTCCACCGGTGCAGGGTCTACCAACGTACCAGCCAAGACTCTTTTTCAGAAAACGAAATCAGAAGCTTCCAAGATCCAACGAACTATGTACAATGCTCGTATTATCCCACCCATGCCACCTAACAGTCGAAACTTTCGAGTACTTACCAAGCCCGATGCAACACTGCCATTATTGCCTGCCTCGAATGATTCCAGCCGGGTGATTGTGAATACTGTGATGCACCGTCGACCATCTACTGTTTCTTTAATCTCAACAATGTCTCCGCTTTCTGCCTCTTCCACGACATCACTAAACTCGAAGCCCTGTTCCCCGGCCTCGGCTGCATCCAAAACGCCACCGACCTACAGATTATCCAAAGCAAAGCAAGCCGATCCCTTGTATTCAGTAAACTCGACTGCACCGTCCGACTCAAGCCCGCTCGCAGTCCCGTCATCAGGAAAGAAGGACCCAATGGCTGCTCTCTTCGTACCCAAACATCGGGCATATTCACAAAGAGTATCCTAGCACATCCACCCTTCGATCTCCGCAACATCCCACCACCTGTCATTGTTTTCTGTTTAATTGTAATCTATCTGGGTGGGTCTCGGTTTGCTTCTCTGCCAACCGCAGTACACCAACTGGAAGCCTACTGGTGTAGACGTTATATACTATGCCACCTCTTGGTGGTCTGACTCATTATCTGTTCAACTGTAAATTCCCTGCATTACTCAACTATCGCATTGCTAGATTAGATATCTTTTGTGTGTGTGCAAAGTCCCACATGTGGGTTTGATTTCCACCGTTCATGGCGAAGTACGGCTTCAGATTCCAAACATATTTCACTGTGCACGCCAGTGCATACTAGCTGTTAACGTTCCGGAGAATAAATTTAAAAGGCACTCCAATTTGTCTGGCGCTTCATCTAAGACGGCCGGAGCCGAGTACGGCCTGAGTGCTGTGCGCCGGAGAGTATGAGATATGAGATTGTCAGTAAGGAATATCTAGATATCTGATTTGATCGTGAAAATTACGCCCCGTGAATTCGTAAGTGCCAGAGAGGAATCCGTGGGGCGAGAGATGGCACGCAGTCGATAGACCCGCTTATTTAGCTCAGAAGATCGA
>QLOK01044864.1:0-14616 GCA_003313805.1 Tricholoma flavovirens | reverse complement strand
AAAGATCCAGCTCATTAAGACACGTGGAAGACAGCTGCGCAGGCTGAGATCATGTACGCGGTGGCACGACAGACTCGGAGAGAATGATAGCAAACGTATCCGAATTGTGTTTGAACGTTTGTACATTATGCTTAGGTTGGAAAGACAAGTCAGCGAATATACGTAGTCAAAGCCAAGGAAAGCTCTGTAAATCTGATCCAGTGGTTTACGTGTTTGTGCGTGACCGTTCCAAAACCCTGCCCTAAACTAAATGCGTGATTTCTGCTTCTACTGAAAGGCTAGATGCAGACGGCAGGTTATTTTGTATTATGTCTTACCAGGCTAGGATTAGGATTTATGGCTTTTAGATGTTTTTTGCTCATTTCATACGCGTCCAAAGTAACTGTGCCTCTCACTCACTTTCAATGGGGGTTAATTAAGCTGAAATACTAGGCACTGCGCGCCTTGCTGAGGCTCAGCAAAATATAACCAGCGTGACATAAAAGAGCAACCATAAGATCAGCGAATATTTGTCTAGATGGGAATAAGGTACATTAGTATATTGGCAGCTAACTACAAGAGCTCTACGATAACGTTCACGGCCGGTTTGAACACCCGAAGAAGGGTTCTTAGGCTTGAGGTAAAAACCAATGGGTGCCCGTACTTTGCATGGACAGCCGTTCAAACGACACCTGCAAGCGGCCGTTACTACCGCGGTGACCCTTGAGGCATGTCAACAGGAGCATCCGTGAAGTTTAAAATTGAACATACTGTCCACACCCTTCGACCGCTTACAACTTTAGTCAGGGTAGGTACAACCCACATCATATAACGCGCGTTGTCCTTAGTAAGAGATGGACGGGGACCATGACTGATATGGGAGTCTACGTCGACAATGGTGCGGAGAGTCTTAGAAGGGGATGTTGCGGTGACAAATGAGATCTTGCAGGGATAACAACTTGTATGAGAACAAGGATGATGAAAGAAAACGTGTACTGACAATGTCCTTCACAGGAAGTGAAAGATTCAGTTGTTCAAGGTGTACACACGCTGTGCAGATGTCTGAAATAGAATCAAACTCAACAGTGCAATCGAAAAACGATAGCTTGGTCAGGGTGTGTGCATAGCTTTTGAGTAGATCCTTTATAAATATACGGCTACTGGAACTTCTGAGATCAGGGGCCTTGATAGTGAAGGAGGACAGCGGTGATGCACGTGATGATAAGAGAGTGAAGATGGAAGAAAGCGGAACTATCGTAGAAGCAGGGCGGACATCAAGAGCCAAATGTCGAAGATGATGCAGTGTATATGTGGGAAACTGGAGTGAACTTGAGCCTGGGCACTCCTGGTAATCAGTCAGTCAGTATATGGCAGCAAGAAGATTTATGGCCTTACTAAAACTGTGACTGAGAGACTTTCAAGACGAGGTGTGTGAGACACTAAACGCAGGACAGATAGACAATCGACTTTGGGACATCCAACGACATGTAGTCCAGAGAGCCAAGGAAGGCAGGATAATGCTGATTCCAGCACCCCTTCATTTAATTCAGTAGACATCTGTAGCTTAATGATGTCACAGGGGTCAAAGATTCATGAAAGACTCTTACGTAGAGCGTCAAGCTTGTCAAAGTTTTCTGATTCACCTCAGCCCATCTAGGCAAAAGATCCAAAACGTTCCAAGAGCCAAATTCAATGACAAGTTTCCGCAGTTCATTCAGTTTCAACAGTTTCTCCGCCTGATCCGTCGTTAACCGCCCATCTACTCGAAGTTCTTTGAGACGCCTCTTTTCCTGTAATACTGGAAGCAACGCAGCCAAACCATTTGAAGTGTAAACGAAGGACTCCAAGTTTGGACAAAGGGAGATTGCACGGCTGCAGTCTCGCACAAAAACAGGATGGACACGTTCGTTTAAAAGGGGGGTTGTTCGGACATCTTGGAATGATAATGGTTGAACGTGCAGACTACGGGAGATATCAGCTGACACACCAATTTTGCGAACATGAACAGCAAATTGTGGATGAGCCAAGATGGTGGAGAACGGCGTTGGGACCTATTATGGCTCTCCGTGAAAAGAAAGCTATACAAATGACTGATGAATACATACCTCTGGATACCGCTTAGAGTGGTGAAGGCGAAATACGAGCTTGCAATATAGCCTTGGTATTACACCTGCAAGAAAAGAATGATTGACGAGCGCTACTGGTAGGAGATCTTTGACAGAAAGGTGGGAAAATATGAGTTCAAGCACATCAAGATTCAAGTTATCCACAGTAACCATCGAAAGCGTTATCGGGAGTACATACAAGTTACTAGTACAAGACTACAAGTTGACTCCGAGTCTAGCAGCCATTTGTTTGTCACTATTTATTTTCAAAGGCACCATCTCACTCATCAGCATTCTGATCCAACTTGAGGTTCTTACCATATAATGCCATCTAAATCACCTGCTCAGATCCTCCTTGAGAAAGCTGACAAGAAAGCCAATTCCTCTGGTGGCTGGTTCTCATCGTCTTCAACAAAATTTGAGGAGGCGGGGGATTTATACCAACAAGCAGCAAACTCGTTTAAATTGGAAAAGCTATTCAAAGAGGCGGGGGATGCTTTCGCGAGAGAGGCAGAGTGTCGAGAGAAATGCAAGGAGCAGAATGAGGCTGCCAATGCCTGGTGGAATGCGGCAAAAGCTTATAAGCGTGGCTTTCCAGATCGTGAGGTTACTCTTACCGACTGCGGGCACTGTAACTTATCAACGTGTCGCACCTGCAGTGGCCATACAAGCTTTGACCCAGACTATCGTACACCTCACTCAGGGTGGCCGCTTTCGGCAAGCAGCAGACAGAGAAAAAGAGATCGGACAGATCTATCTACAGGAATCGAACGATCTACGGAGAGCTTGTGAAAGTTACGAGAGGGCTGGTGATTGGTACGCACAGGAAGATGCTACTGCGTATGTGTTTTGACGACTGCTGGAGATCCATACTGATTATTGCACTAGCACTGCCAACGCCTGCTACAAGGACGCCGCAGACCTCCATGCAGACCTGGATGAATATCCGCAAGCGATTGCTCGATACGAGCAAGTTGCAGACCATTCGTTGACATCTACGTTGACCAAGTACAGCGTCAAGGAGTATTGGCTCAAAGCTGGACTTTGTGCACTGGCCATGAAGGTACGCCCATTATCATTACCTTCTCAAACGCCTCTGTCAACTTGCTCTTTGAAGGATACTGTAACAGCGAAACGAAATATGACCAAATATGAAAACCAGGATACTACATTTGCATCGACTCGAGAAGCGAAGTTTCTCAAGGTGCTTCTGGAGGCGGTCGAAACTGGGGATCAAGACTCATTTACGGGTGCTGTGGTGGAGTTTGATCAAATCACGAAGCTGGACAACTGGAAGACGGGAATGCTGTTGAAAATCAAACGGGGTGTAGAGGACGAGCCTACGTTCACTTGATTGGACAGATTCGAAGGAAATCGCTGAATTATGTATAACGCTGTCAACTGTACTTTCAAGTTGGGACATCTATTTATTTCCATGATACCATCTGTAAGTAATTTTAAGTACACTGGATCAATGTAATTTCGCTGCAACCTCAGCCAGCTGCAATACTTATGTCCGTGTCTCCACCGTAAAAGAACTGCATACCGAGATGACCCTGCGGTTTGTCCACCCTCCGATGCAAACTGATTATACATTATATATATGTTCAGATCACGACCATTTGCTTTTTGCTCACCGCATAAAGGCTGAACCATCCTAGCAGTAGAAAAACCGATGATTGAAAACATGGTGTACATAGTGACATGCTCTGTCCTTCGAAAGCATATACCATTCCGAGTCAACCTCGTGTAAACGTGTAATGCAAGAAACATCACGAACGGAAAATAAAGGAGCGTCATGTTCAAGTCCAGGCTCAAGTGGTTTCTTGAGAAGTTACTGGTGACGACTTCTCTCCCTCAGGCTGATCTCTAGCCCCTTAGTGAGGTTCCGCCCGTTTCATCGTCAGTAGCATAATCACCAGGACCTCGCGGTTGACGGATGATCGAAACGATAGGACTATCTTGGTCAGGTGCTGGTGACTTGCTCTCCCCTGCAGATTGAAAGGTCGAATTACTCGCACCATTCTCCTCTCCGAATATTCTCTCCCGGGCGGCTTGGTACTTTGCTTCTCGTTCTTTAATGGTCTCGGAAGGAGAGGCCGATGAAGGAGTTGCGGAGGAATTGGAGTTAGAGGGTCGTTTTAGAATGCGTATAGCCGGTTGGAACGCTCCAGGGGGCGGAGATATAATGGTACGAGATGATGTTGCAGACGGAGAGATGATAAGAGCTGGCATAGGGTTTGGAGATTTAGTATTTCTGCAACATCAGTATCAGGCTGGGTAACTTGAAACATGCATAATTTATGCCTACGCATCCTCCCATATACGACGGTTTTCATCCTCATTTTGCGGTTCATCGTCGTCATCGTCTTCCCAGTCATCGGGAATTGGCGCGACTTTGGCTGGCGCTTTTGAGCGAGATGAAGTCTGTTTTGCAAAGATCAGGAATGTAATCAGTCAGTACATTGCGTGCGATCTCACAGAAGCTTCCGGCTGGTCCCATGGATCTGAGGAATTCTGGGACGAACTTAGTGAAGATGCCGGGGCCATTAACGTCAAATCAACGAGTCGAACGAGCAGACTTGGCACGTGCCACCACCTGTCCTATCCAAGATGCCCGCCCCTCCAGAATTTATTCAATTCATCGATAATAATGCCGACGCATTTATTACACGCCTTAGTGATGCCGTCGCTATTCCCAGGTGTGTCCGATGCCTTGATGAAACGGCGTCGTGTTAAGTTGTGGTCATAGCATAAGTGGGGATGCCTCGCACCGGAGCGATGTCGTGAAGATGGCCAGATTTCTTGATGAACATCTCAGAGCGGTCGGCGTGAAGACGCAGCTCGTAGAGCTGGGGAAACACCTCATGGACGGTCAGGAGCTCGATCTGCCTCCCGCAATCCTTGGTCGCATTGGGAACGATCCCAAGAAGAAGACTGTGTTAATATATGGCCACTTCGATGTTCAGCCGGTGGGTATATAATTCTGACGACTTCAACGATATTCACGTTTTCTCTTTCAGGCAAATAAGTCGGATGGCTGGAACACTGATCCTTTCACTCTCATTATCCACGAGGATGGCAGGCTGATCGGTCGTGGTTCTTCGGACGACAAAGGTCCTGTCCTGGGTTGGCTCAATGTCTTGCAATACCACTTCCAGAACAAGAAAGAACTACCCGTGAACTTAAGGTGCTGCTTCGAAGGAATGGAGGAGAGCGGCAGCGAGGGGCTCGATGATCTTGTGAAGAAAGAGTCACAACCAGGAGGATGGTTCGACGGTGTCGATTGTGTATGCATTGTGCGTTTTACTTTTTTTTGTTCGTCCTACTATTGACTCTTCCGTTAGTCCGATAACTATTGGTTAAATACACGGACGCCTGCGCTGACATACGGTCTTCGTGGGCTGTCGTACTTCAAGCTAACAGTCGCAGGTCCAGCGCGAGACCTCCATTCTGGGGTATTTGGCAGGACTGTACATGAGCCGATGACCGATCTCATTACTCTCATGAGCAAACTAGTCGATGGGCGGGGAAACATTTTGATCCCAGGTGTAGACGAGATGGTGGAGGCACCCACTGAGAGCGAGCGGTAGGCAACCTTTCTACCGTGTCCCTTCCGAATCTCGACTAACTCGATAGTTTTTCAGCTTGATTTACGAGAAGCTAGATTATTCTATTGCAGATATTGAACAATCTGCTGGTGCAGCAATTGCTTTGTCTGAGAACAAGGTTGATGTACTAATGGGACGGATGAGACACCCAAGTTTGTCATTGCACGGCATTGAAGGTGCATTCAGTGGAGTTGGTGCGAAGACAGTCATTCCAGCAAAGGTGTCCGGTAAATTTAGCATTCGGTAAGTGGTTTTGTGGTGAATATCTATCTGTCTTCTGGCTGAGTGTTGGCGAAAAGACTAGTGCCTCCACAAACGCCCGAAAGGATAGACCCTTTGGTGATCTCATATGTTACTGGCGAGTTTGCGAAGCTCGGTAGCAAGAACAAATTGACAATCGAGAGTCTCCACGGTGGTAAACCTTGGGTTGCTGATGTGAACCACTGGAACTTCGAGGCAGCTAAGGCAGCTACGAGGGTAATTTTACTTATCACGCGGTGTAGTCACGAATATCTGATTTGATCGTCAGGCAATCTACCAGCAGGAGCCTGACCTAACGAGGGAGGGTGGCTCCATCCCGGTTACCTTGACATTTGCGGAGTCTCTAGGCGTTAACGTGTTGCTGTTACCCATGGGAAGGGGCGACGATGGAGCACAGTGAGTTGCCTGGTTCTGTGTTACCGGCTGATCAGTAACTAATGGTTGATGTTGCAGCTCTACAAATGAGAAGTTGGATCGTTCGAATTTCATCGAAGGCGTAGGTTTCCATCCAGTTATCCGTCAACAAAGATGCTGAATAATCATGCAGACCAAACTGCTTGGCACATACCTGTATGAGCTTGCTGCTTTTACTAATGGCCAGTAGCACTCTGGAATTGTACATGATATCCTTGAGAGAAATGAATTTTTTTCATGTGTGTATCTTTTGGAGATGTCATTGACCGAATCATCAACGGAGGGCGACTTCTTAAAAACAAACATCATATCAGCACAAGCCAGAACCATCTACGTTGAGACGTATTCATGACAATAGCAGGATTAAAAGATTTATATACCAGTATAGCCATAAGTCACTGGCACACGAAGAGGTGATTGGCGCCCTTGAAGGACTAGCGTCACGACTCAGAGTTATTTTATTATTTAAGTCTGTTTGATGGCATGCCACATCATATGATGACCATCCGGACTTATCCAAAATTCCGAGTCTGACATTTTAAACCCGGAGCTCCCAGATGTCTTTCAGCAGATGAAGACCTTTTCATGTCACTCTTCGACGATCCAGAACCGTTGCAGGTTAAACTATGAGCTCGAAAAATCGAAAAGCTGTGCTCTCACCGCCTTGGCGCACCAGCAGCCAATTTCAATTAAGTGACCGAGATTAGATGCTTCGGAGGTTATAGTGTCTTTCGGACCGGTTGTTCCAGATAGCGAAAACAAACAACGATCACATCATCATCGGTTCTTCGTCCGCAATCCAAAAATATACTGGCAACTCGACATCTCATGGGACAAGTTACTTATAGTCTCATGCCCACTGGCACTTGCCCATTTTCACAGCTCTCAGGTCGCAACACACGATATCTTGGTCTTCCAAGATGGACTCTGCCAAGACTCAGGATCAGCCAAAACCCTACAGCATCTACACAAGGAAAGAAAAATGGTTCATCGTTGGCCTTATTTCATTTGCAGGATTGTTTAGGCAAGTTAATATTAGATCTATGTCTGGATGGGCTGACTATGTTTCCCGTGCAGTCCATTGACATCCAGCATCTACTTCCCCGCGATCCCCACTCTGGTAAAGGTATTCCATAAATCGACGGAACTCATCAATTTAACGGTCTGTCTTACCTTTCAAGTTATTCCTGAGATTGATCTACAAATCCCTATCTACCAGGTTACCATGTACATAGTAATGCAAGCCATAGGTATGAGCTTATATCTGCTTCACGTCTTCCTTTGCATTGGTTAATTCTTCCCACCTAAATCAGCACCCATGTTCTGGGGCCCAGTGTCCGATCGCCTAGGCCGCAGATTAATATTCATCTGCTGCATTCTCATACTGTCCCTCACATGTGTTGGGCTTGCCCTCGTTCCTGTGTCCGACTTTTGGTTATTGATGTTGCTCCGGTGTATACAAGCTGCTGGATCAGCTAGTACTATCGCAATCGGTTCGTATAAATGATTCTAGATAAATTATTTCGCAAGGTTACAGTGGCCGTTTTCTTGAATTTGATAGGCGCTGGTGTGATTGGCGATATCTCCGAGCCGAAGGAAAGAGGGGGATTTTATGGAATTTATGTCCTCGGACCTATGGTAAGAGTTAAATCGCGTGCCACGAGATTATGTTGGAGACTCGATGTGTTGTAGATTGGGCCCGGGATTGGTCCAGTAATCGGGGGTGCGCTCACTGGTTCATTGGGCTGGAGGTAATAGACCCCACGGTATCGTACTGGTCTCCAACAACTCACCGCGTCCATGTTGTCAGATCCGTATTCTGGTTCATCTGTATTTCATCCTCTGCTTGTCTACTGACAATGGTACTGTGCGTCAAATATTTCTACCGCTCTCTATGCCGCTTATTATTGTCAAGACTACTACCGGAGACCCTGCGCGTCATAGTCGGCGACGGAAGCGTCATACCCTCTGCAATCCACCGCCCTCTTATCCCTATAATAGGCCGTAAAATAAATTCAAATGCGGATTTTTCTACCGATCGTGCACAAGTGAAGCCACCCCGAAACCCCTTTCGACTCTTTATGAATGCAGACATTCTTGTGCTGCTCATACTGAACGCCATAGTCTGCGCGATCTACTATGGCTTCATCGCATCGCTCTCTACATTGTTCGTTACAGCATACCCTTTTCTCACCTCCACGACAATTGGGCTGTGTTATCTTGGCATTGGGGGCGGAATGTCAATTGGCAGTTGGGCAAATGGGAAATATTTGGATTGGGAGTACAGGAGAGTGGCGAAAGAGGCGGAGATGCTGGAGAAGAGCGGTCCAGATGTTCTAGCCAGTTTTCCATTTGAACAGGTGCGACAAGCCTAACCTTACAGTGTTTTCTCTGATAAACGTGCGAATAGGCGCGATTGCGCATGTTGCCTGCACTTGTTATGTTGCTTATCGCGTGCTGTGCAGGGTATGGGTGGTGTGTACAGCAAAAAGTTAATATTGCTGCACCCCTTATCATTCAGACACTAGGCAAGTTCAATCTCATTAAAATAAACCTTTTGCAAGGGCTTACTGGCAGGGTGGCGATGAAGTTGGGCTTGTGATTATTTCAATAATGAACTCGACGCAAACGCTTATGATCGATCTTGTTCCTGGGCAGGGATCATCTATTACAGCCTGTGTGAGTGGTGCATATTCATAAGTCAGCAGTGTATAGTATGTGACATGCGGATAGAATAACCTATTCCGATGCGCCCTCAGTGCGCTGCTGGTCTCCGTCATAGATATTATAATCAATGGTATCGGTGTCGGATGGACTTATGTGTTGTTTGCGGGGGTGGGGATGTTGGTCTTGCCCATGACATGGTTATTGATGAGGATTGGTCCGAGGTGTCGGAAGCAAAGGGCCCTAGTACGGACCCAGAATGAACTTCAATTTTCAGAATCATGAGCGATTCAAATAGACATAGCACATTAAATACTACCAATGCCTCCTCTAGGCGCAGAATATTCGATGGCCGTATCACAAGTAAACAACCATCTGAGCGCGCCTGTAGTGATGATCTCCACACATTTCGTTACGGTGATCTTTATTACTACACGTGACAGATAAAAGTATTTTACCCGATGGGGCTTGGCAAACAAAGAGTTTGGTATTTCAAGTTGTTATTTGTGTTTCTGTCAATTTCCGCGCTAGCTCTTATCTCAATCTCCCTCCTTCCTTTCTCTCTCTCAACTTGTCTACGATATATGACACCAAAAATCACAAAAATCTGCTGTCGTACGTCCTTAATTACATCTTACGACGCGTCTTACTAACCGCCTCCATGGTTAGTCGGTGCTGGCTACGTTGGTGTGTACTCGTGGATTCATCAGCTTCCATTAACCAATCGTGCTTGAAGGTGGACCGACGTGTGCTGTCATCGCCGTTAAATGTCCCCACATCAAGGTGACAATCGTCGACCTCAACGAGGCACGCATCAAGGCATGGAATAGTCCCAACTTCGAACTGCCGATCTATGAGCCTGGTCTCGTCGATGTTGTCCGACAAGCCCGAGGGCGCAATCTCTTCTTTTCAAATGATGTTGACAAGGGAATCGAGGAGGCTGACCTCATCTTTGTCAGTGTCAACACCCCGACCAAAAAGAGCGGCGTTGGTGCCGGATCTGCAGCCGATGTGAAGTTCGTTTGAAGTTATTTTTTGGATTCTCTTACTAAGCGCCCCCCCCCTACCTTAAACAGCTATGTCGAGCGTGCTACAAGACAGATAGCAAGTGTAGCTAACTCGTCCAAGATTGTTGTGGAAAAGTCAACAGTGCCATGCCGCACTGCCGAGTCCATGCGCACCGTCCTAGAGGCAAACTCCAAACCCAACTGTCGCTTTGACATTCTTTCCAACCCAGAGTTTCTCGCCGAAGGGACCGCCATCGCAGATCTATACGATCCAGATCGTGTCCTAATTGGCTCACTCCAGACGCCAGAGGGCAAGGCTGCGTGCGACGCCCTGACCGAGGTATACGCTAACTGGGTCCCGTTAGTCTTTCCCCCTCCGTCGTCACATTTCGAAACGATGATATAACTATATCTTTCTCGCCAACAGCATAGACCGTATCCTCACTGTCGGTCTCTGGTCTTCCGAACTCTCCAAGCTCGCGGCAAACGCGATGCTGGCCCAGCGCATCTCATCTATCAACGCGCTGTCCGCAATCTGCGAGGCGACAGGCGCTAACATTGATGAAGTTGCGCACGCCATCGGGTACGACTCGCGCATTGGTAACAAGTTCCTCAAGGCGAGCGTTGGCTTTGGCGGCTCGTGCTTCCAAAAAGACATTCTTAACCTCGTGTACCTGGCCGAGAGCTGTCATCTCCCTGAGGTCGCAACGTATTGGAGGCAAGTCGTGGATATGAATGAGTACCAAAAGAGGCGGTTCTCGAAGAGGGTCGTGGATACGCTATTTAGTACTATTACTGGAAAGGTGGGCGTGCATTTTTTCACCCTTAAATAGGTTTGCTGACGTGCAGGTAGCGTATTGCGGTGCTAGGTTTCGCATTCAAAGCTGATACAGGCGACACCCGCGAGTCGGCCGCCATCACTCTCATCAGGGACTTCCAGTCCGAGAGAGCGTACGTCAATATTTACGACCCAAAGGTCCAGCCCACCCAGATCTGGGCAGACCTCGCCGAGACAAGCCCACAGACTCCCCTCGATGCTAGTAAATGATTTCTTCTAACATCCCTTGACTGAAATTTCATCATCATTATGTAGTTAAGAAGCAGATTACGATCTGCTCGTCAGCGCTGGAGGCATGCAAGAATGCAGAGGCTGTGGTCATCGCGACCGAGTGGAAAGAATTCCGTGACATCGATTGGGAGTTGGTGTACAAAGGTATGAACAAGCCAGCGTTTGTGTTTGATGGACGGCTACTGGTAGACGCAGAGAAATTGAGGAAAATTGGGTTTACCGTCAGTCTGCATTACTTTTGAGGTTCAGCCGATGACTGATTAACTTTTGTAGGTCACCACCATTGGACGTGGTGAGGTGGCGTAAACCTACGCCATAGAATACCAATCATGATGGACGGGCCCAGATGTATAGATGGCCCAGGACATGATCGACTCTAGAGATTTTAGATACCCTTCTGGACAGTGGATATGGACAGTGGATACAGTAACGTACTTTGGTTTCCCAGGATTTAATAAACATTGACTCGGAGTTTCAAGTTCGATGAGTGAACCAAAATTCCCGAAAAATATAGCCTGGCAAGCCGTCTTGTATAGAGTGAAGACAATCGTTCATCATGTATATCGTCCTCGGCGGAACTTGAACATAGCTTTAACAATTTCCTTGCTCACGATATCATTCACTACCTTGGACTCTCATATCGAGAGATTTGAGGGAATCATTGTGGAGATACAAAAAAAATTGCAACACTTGGCCCATGATAGTGTTACTAGGTAGCCACTGGTATGAAAGAGTCTGACAACAGAATCAGACCTGAGCAAGTGTACATGTATATGATGCACCACATAGTGGAAAGAAAGTTGTATAGTATGTAGAAAGGCAAGAGAATATGTACTAGAAAGTGAACTCAAACCAAGAAACCCATGTGTAGTCGTTACTGCCTCATAAATACGTAAAGTATATCTTAACATGGATCAGTGGGAGGAGAAATAAGAATATACATTACTTAGCCTGTATTATCCCATGGCTAGATCGTAATCACGTGTTCGCTAGTTCCACTGCACGGTTTACAACCTCCTCTACATGCCACCTCTCCCCCTTTGGCATCCCATGCTTCAAATCCAAGACGTCTCCAATCTCATCACACGCCTTCAACACCGTATCCACATCTTCCTTCGTATGGGCCGCGCTCACACAGAACCTCACACGGCTCGTGACCAGAGGCGTTGCAGGATACGCCACGACCACCACCACAATTGGAGTCTGGCGCTCTTTCATCATTCGATGAAATACCCGCATCTTCCCCGGATTGAACAGCAGGAGCGGCACAATTGGCGAGGCGGGGTGCCCGTACGTGATGAAACCGAGTCTTTTGAGACCCTCATGAAGGTACCGCGAGTTGAATGCGAGACGGCGCAGCCGCGTACGCCCTTCGGCCCCAGACGAGAGCGTTTGGGGGAGGCATAGCCATGCGGGGAGGGCGCCGATCGGTGCGGGACCGGGGTGTACGTACTCTTCTTCGATGGAGGTGGAGGAGGACGTTGAACTGTTGCTGACGAGACGGAGGCCGGAGGTAGAGGGTAGGGAGGGAGTGGCGACGCCCATGATGCTCGCCATGCTGGCGATGACTTGCATGAGGACAGGGGGAGTCATGGCTTCGGCGTAGGGTCCTGCATGCCCCCGCAACCGTAGTCGGTCGATGAGCGACTTATTTCCGGCGATGTACCCGCCTGCTGCACCGAAGGATTTCGTAAATGTGCCCATGAGGATATCCACAGAACGTGGGGGAACATTGAAATAGTCGGTTACGCCGCGACCATGAGGACCAAGAGCGCCGATCGAGTGTGCTTCGTCGACGAATAGGTAGAACTGTTGGAGTGATGAGCATTAGGCACCGCATGCTGGATACATAGATACGTACTTTGTATTTTTTCTTGAGCTCCAAGATACCGGGGAGGTTGACAAGCGTGCCTTCCATACTATATAATCCCTCTACAATCAGTAAAATCTTTTTCCATGGTCGATGGGTCTTGGTCTGGCCCTGACTGATAACCTCTCTAAAGAGTGCCTCCAAACTTGTCATGTCATTATGCTTAAACATTCGGACCTCGGCCCCACTCAGTCTTGTTCCAAAGCGAATCGATGCATGATTCAGCTCGTCTGAGATAACCAAACATCCCTTGCCGACGAGGGAGGGAATATACGCGGAATTCGTGGCAAAACCCATCGAGCTGATTAGGGAATCTTCCATGCCAACAAATTTGGCAACAAGAGCCTCAGCGACGGTGTGGAGATCACTTGAACCGCCTTCAAGACGCGCACCACATGTGGAGACGCCGTAGCGGCGAATTGCTTCTTCCACGGCATCAGCGCATCCACCACGCGCCTGGGCAAAGCCGAGGTAGTTGTATGAAGAGATATTGAGGGCACGGGTACGCCCTCCGGTGAAGAATTGAGTGAGGTTGTAGTCCTGGCTATAACGGTCGAGAAGGAGTATGGTACGTCCTGCAACGCCTGTCACGGGTTGAGAGAAACATTCATCCATGCGAGTCTTGAGCCGGCGGGTATAAAAAGAATCAAAATCGGAGTTCAATGGTGCGTAGCCCTGGTACATGCTTTAAGTGATGGATAACATGAGAAGCGAAAATTACACACGTTGGAAGGCATTAAGTGCTTGTAAGCGGCAGGGCTGAGGCGTTTTCCGATAAAATCACGAATGTGACCGAGGACTATTAGAATTAGATAACTAATGTAGGTGCAGAGTAAGACATAATATGGTGGGTCTTTTTCAACATGTTCAGGAAGAGGAGTGCCGGGAGTATGCTGGGATGTAATCCTATATCGGTCGTTGGCACAATGACCAAACTCTGTGTGAATAGTAGTAAAGACCTGCTCGGATGTGGGTGGACGCTTGGGAAGAGCGAGGCCATCTGTGTTGTCATCCTCATCCTCGTTGAGCACGGTATCCTCGGAATCCGAGGTAACAGATGACGAGAGTGAGAGCGCTGGGGTAGAAGTCAGTGGGTGAGCGTGGCCATTTGCATTACTTCTTGCTCGTGCATCTGCTTGAGAGAGAGCAGAAAGATAGGACGCTGCAGAGGCGATTGGAGCTAGGGAAGGCGAGGAACGTTTTTTGAATCTAGGAGATATGGTGACGGCCATTGGAGATGGTGAGTTAGGAGACATGTTGGGCATCCTGGAAGAAGATAAACGGAAGAACTTTGGCTGGCTTGACTAGTGCTGGCACGTCTGAGAGAAATCAGACGGTTTGACAAACCATCAGGCTGGTTACCAGTTTATTAAAATTACTCATTTGATTACGGTCCTTATATCCCCATTCAGCACTCAATTTTTGAAACAAGGTCTCTCTTTTCAATATAGTTCTCAATCTCATGTCTCGGTGACTATACCACGGGTCCCACTCTATCTGCCAAAGATATGCCCGAATTGTTAACGTTAGTACCTCTGTCAGGCAGATGGTCACACTAAATGTTTTTCTTGCAATGTCAAGGCCACTGAAAATTGGTTGCATCAAGGTCATAGGCATGTGTCTTGAGGAGATATTT
>QLOK01044816.1:0-10557 GCA_003313805.1 Tricholoma flavovirens | reverse complement strand
AACTCCGTTGTTCCATCTCTCACGTTTGCTAGATTTTTCTAAATCCTTACGGAAAGTCACCCAGTTTTGTAAGCTACTGTATTGCATCTGCCAGACAGTGTCCAGGTACGGAAGTTTCCGAGGTCACGTGATGTCCAGTGCAAGGATCGATATCGTTCTCATCAGGTCTGGGCAAACTCCGAGTCCATGCCCACCAACGTCCGCTTCGCAGACTTGTTTATCAAGCTCATGGAATTTACATACACATGCCATGAACCGCTGACAATGTGGAAGTTTGTTTTCCCGATGCAGATCTTGTGCTGCAATCATCGGATAACGTGCAATTCAAAGTGCATCGCAAAGTCATGGGCAGGCATTCGGATGTCCTCGAGGCCGATAGTATCTCATGCGGGGTTTCGGGAGATGCTGAAGTTAAGCTTACCGAGTCAGCTCAGGTGCTTGACCTGCTCTTGTCGCTCGTGTACCGATTGAATTGTGCCAAGACAAACCTGAGGAGCGCTGGCTTCAACGTACTAACTGCGGTTGCAGACGCCGCTGAAAAGTATTCCTTTCACGTGGTAAGCGCCATATGTGAATTTTATATGTGGTAAGCACCTATTTTGCCAGTGAGATCTTCCTGCCGCTCAGAGTAAAGGAATTTAGTGAGTACAGTGCAAGGCATCCCATAGAAGTCATGAAGTGCGCAATCAAGCACGATTATGTTGACGTGATGGACAGCGCAGCGCCATGGTTGCTCGACCAGCCACAAAACCGGGTGCTAGACACCTTCGAGCAACCTGAATTCCTACGAGCTTGGGTAAGTGACCGAAAACTAGTACTGAGTAGATTCAGACTGAAGAAGTTACCATCTCCCACAGATTATGTACTACTCGGCGTGCATAAGTAAATTGGGTAGGATCTATTCCAGCCAGCCAAGCTATACTACGATGTACCACCCCGCCAACCTTTGTCCTGCAGAAGATGCACTGCCCAAAGCTGTGTTGCAGGCCATCGCTATCATGGGGACTAACCCAGTTTCATTTCACAATACCGACAATATTTTCAGCGGACCTTTGATGACTGCAGCGAAGTGTTCAACGTGCTACCGATGGTTGGTCCAGTGGAAGAACGAAATAGCATCTGGCACAGACTCTGTTCCCAAATTTAGCACCTTTATTAGAAGAAGTACCCATGGGTAGTATCATATAGGGAAAGAGGTATCATAATAATCGCGGACGAAATGAATAGGGATCACTGTAGCAATTATGTGTAGTAAATCAACCCTGCGATATGATTACACTGCGATCTTTCGAGATCACCAACTGATGTTGTCATCGCCGAGTTGAGGTTCCAGTTGATTTGCAGTTTGATGTCTCTTTCATTCGTATGTTGATTGTTGGAAGAATAGCTTTTCGGACGCCTCTACATTTATTTTTTATTGGTCACGTTGGGACGGTTGGTTCAAGTTATAGCAGTTTATTCGGAATTTATGAGCCAATCTAGGGCCTGCTAGGGTATAGGAATTCTTTGTTTTCCCTAGTCCCAAGTGGGAAGAATATGCAGTGTTCTCCTTTCTTGCATAAAAAGTGGAGAGGCGACTGCCCCACACCAACTCACACGAAAATTAGGACTCGACAAGAGCAAAATTCGGATACGGGGAATCGAACCCCGAGCTGCCGCGCATCGAGGAGAAAGGATCATGAGAGGCGGCAATGTTAGCCGTTACACCATATCCGATTACACACGAGCTTTAGAGTGAGGTCCTTGTGTAAGCCGTAGCATCTTCCTGAAGAAAAAGCTTCCGGTACGGGGAATCGAACCCCGAGCTGCCGCGCAGGTCACTACGGTAGAAATGAAAGGCGGCAATGTTAGCCGTTACACCATACCGGACTGTTATTATGTGTGGATTTTAAGGTCAATCGCGTCGATAAAGTCTACTTAAAAGTTAGTAAGATGTCATGGACCCGCATGTCAATTTTCAGAGTCTTCCTGGGTGCCCCAACAGCAGCTGATCTCCGTGATGCTCAGAAACAGGGCGAGGGACGCACATACCAATGGCAGACGGTCTCCTCTAAGCAATTTATCGCGCGTTCTGTGACCAGCGGCACGCAATCTCATGATGAAATACAAAACATAATCAATGGCTCAGGCCGTTTGCAAGCACAAGCACCCTCTGGCAGTCTAATTTATGAACAACAACGATACACTAGTAGTCCCAACTTGGGTGCATCGCAATCTGTGGTCTTCCCGCTTGCTACTTTGGAGGCAGCGAGCCGCCGGATCTCCCTGATTTACAAGAACATCATTTTTGACAAGAGTGCCGACGAAGAGGAGGATGGCATTGGCAAGTACGAAGTTGATCATACTGGTGTTGCTCGAGGCATGGCCACCTTCAAACCGTCGTT
Source organism: Tricholoma flavovirens (assembly GCA_003313805.1). Taxonomy (NCBI): domain Eukaryota; kingdom Fungi; phylum Basidiomycota; class Agaricomycetes; order Agaricales; family Tricholomataceae; genus Tricholoma; species Tricholoma flavovirens. The sequence continues at coordinate 8,173 of QLOK01044816.1, read as the reverse complement.
GCTTCACCATTCCTTACTGATGAAGTACCCGTGCAGACCAAACGACACTCTATACGTGGCCGCCAACTGCGCCAGAGGATCAGAACAGGACACGTATTACAGCAGCCTATGATAGCAATAATGTCACTGCCCCCTCATTTCTTCTCGATCCATCTAGAACCCAACTCCACTCAAATGCGGACCAGCTAACGCGTCTCGGAACGCTGGCCGAAACACAGGAAACACAATCCTACAACTACTCTGATGCGTCCTCTATCGTCCGCTTTCCCTCTTTCCACTTTGCGCTCAACTCACTCACTTCGTTGTCTTCTCTGCCTGCGACCTCTTCTAAAGGCTCTCGTAACATTAATACCCTTTTAGCAGTGCTGGAGCTTGAAGGTCCTGATACGATACGTATAAAAAAGGGTGTAGATGCTGGGAAGGAGGTGACTGTACTCAAACTAATATTAGGCGACGAAGAGGGATGCGTCTGTAAGCTGACTGCGTGGAGGGAGATTGCAGAAGACTGGGGTGGGATTGGGGATGCGATGGGTGTGAAGAGAGGGGATGTGCTTTACGTTGCGAGTATGTACTTTCTCCATCCTTGCACGAAAGACGTGCTTGCTCATCTTGTCAAAATAGATGTGACTGCAAACTGGGATCCAACGACCTCACCCACGCTTACAGCGTCCCCGTACCTCAAATCAAGTACAGTGATATGCTACAGAACCATGCCATATACGCACGAAGACAATCGTCTCAGACCAGATTTAAGGCTAGGAGAGAGCAACGCAGCTGTACGGAAGGTGGCGGCTATTGTACACTGGTTCGAGGGTTTAGCTGGACTCACTGCTGCAGCCGGGATGTATGGCGAACGATGACAATGCGAAATATGTCCCCGACTTTTTCAAGCGCAGACCCCCCAGATAAGATTGTCGTGGTACAGTTTTGGATAACTGCACATCAACTTTCTTATGATCATTGAATGCCTGCCGCTACCATCAGGAGGGACGATGCATACACAATCAAGGAAGGAATCCCCACATTGAGTCCAGTGGATCATTAGCTCTATCGATTAATATTGCATGTGCATAGGTCTCAAGCTGATCTGGACCAAGGCTGCAGTTGCGGTCAAAGTCAAGCAGGTGCTTCCAACGGTCATCAAGGTATTCACACAATTTGTAAATAAACCTACCCGCGATGGCGGACTGAGGTCGGTCGTACAGCATCGACAGCTCGTACTAATCACGAGCTAACCGTAATCAAGCAAGTACATAGGTCTGCAAGCTGTTCGGCATGATGACTGTGTGTAGGTTATGATCTGTTCCAAGTCTCAAGTAGCAGTACATATCACGCTGCGGAGCCAAATTTTCACGAAATGGAAACTTGTGAATACTCTAGTGTCAAAAGGTTCTCGATTGTAAATGTTGTGGAATTTGAGTCTCGACAACTGCAGAGGTTACTGACATGTTTTCAGCGTCGAACCCCTCGCAATAAGGTCAATCTTGACATAATCCTCATCGATTTGTAGAGCTATAACGTCATGTCTATGCAGTTCGACTTAGCACCCAAAGGAACATAGACTACAAGTGAGACGTACTTATCCCGCAGATGTGACACAATATCCCGCATAATAAACAAACGGGTACCCAAGTTGACACATTTATTACATGCAAGTTCGGCAAGAGGTTTTTGCTGGAGCACGACTGGAGTGCGCGGTGTGGGTCGTACTGTCGGGACCGAACCAGGAAAGTAAAATATATCTTTATCGACAATGGGTTCATCAGTAGAGTGCCTAGAAAGGACATCATCAGACTGAGGAAAAATATATATGAACAAAAATATCAACGTTTCCCGAACATGTGCCATGGCCTTTGCGCGCGTAACATAGGATTCAAAATGTGCTGCGCAGTGAGTGCAACTCCATAATCTGTCATGCGATATATTAGAATGCTCATGCATTCGCACAAATCTGTCAGCTTGGGGAGTCAGTAGCTGCCAAGAATTTGTGGGGCAACCCTCGTTCTCGATGGCATGTTCAACCTTGAAATGACAATCATTAGAACTGCGACAAAAACAACGGCCACAAAAAACGTACACATTCTCTCCAAGTAAGCACCTTGCGCCCCCAAACACCGTACCGGAACCCTGAAATCGGACAAGTCGTACACAAAAATCTCGCATTATGTCCATCTAACTCCTCTGCAGTCGCGGTTCTTGGATCGAGATCAAGCAACTGGACTAGAGTGGACGCAGTATCGTGTCCGATGCTGCTGGCAGTCAATTCATCGCAGCGCAAAAGTGTACTGCAATTGAGATGATTTTCCAAGCTACTCCAACCAACCAAACAAGAGCCAGATTGGCATACGCATGTAAATACCGACGTAGCCAGCTCGAGATTCACAAGGATGGGTGGCCCATCTCCTCGTTCAATTGACTGTGTAAAAACTAAATTTGCCAATTTATGTCTGAGTTCGTCCTTCCAGCTCGAGATGCTTGCAGGGAGCAGCTGGTTTGCGCTATCAGCACAGGTTGCGTGATCCAAAGGGGCATCCGAGATAGAGTTGTAGAGACTTAAGAAAGGCTCCAATTGAAAACTTTGCTGGGCATTTGGAAGGGTAGACCAAGATCTTGGTGATGCCATCCTCCTGTATTCACGGTAAACACCAGAGATAACCACCGACCGAGCTAGAAGGATCCTCTGTCTCTTTTGTGCATTGGCCTTATCTTCAAGCCTTGGTAAAATCTGTCGCCACACTATTCATACGTTATGGATGGTAAAAGTACAACACAAAGATGAAATGACCATACCTCGTCGGGTAAGCCTGGGATTTGGCATGAGCTCACATTCCACGATATGGTGTATGAGATTAATGCTGATATCGCAGGCGAGGTGGCCACGACTGATAAGTCGCCGATTGATCCTGCAATAGATCATGAAATAAAAATCCACATTAGAGAGGCTCGACTGCTGGATCGTACTTATCAATGACATTCTGACGTCTGTCGCGACATTCCGTGTCATCTGCCTCACGTAGACCAGCAGCCCAAACCCGACATGACCTTTGTTGCTATCCCAAAGTCAAACAGGATCGGATGCAAGATGAAAAGAACGCACTATTCTTAGTTGTGAGTTGTGAGTTCTGGTGAGTTTCTGGAATTCTTGAAAGTCTTCGTTGGCGCCGGGCTTGCCTCTCTCAATCTCTGTTCGAAACCGCCGAATTGTGTCATCCATTGATATTAAGTCCTGAAACAGGTAACGGATGTATGCACGTGTACGGTAGAAACCGCGAAGATAATGATGCCCTCCTGTTTTGTGGCAACATTAGAGATTGTAATTATAACTGAAGTAAGAATAAACCCAACCGAATCGATCTGACGATGGAGCTAACTCCCACACCAGGGAATCCACAGAGCTCAAGACACGATCGCATTCATGACGGTTGAGATACCTAAGCTTAGCATTAGATTTCTGAACAGAATAGCAGTATGTGACTGACATTTTCCCCATACATTCACTGCAGAACCTCCGCCGAAAAACAAAGTCGGTCAAAGCACCGTGCCTTCCACACTCCTGAGGCAATCGTCAGTAAGATCCTGAAACCTTCAAGTGAAGATATACGTCGCAAATGTCAGGACCAAATAGCATAGCTGCCCATCGTGGCTCAGATAAATCAGGAGGACACGGAGGCAAGTATAGACGATTCCTGAACGCAGTTTTCCAGAGTGAAAACCCGTGGCCAGTCATGAGAATCGCTCGCAAATCCTTATTGGTTTGTGATAAGTGGTATAGATCGATCGGATGGAGGTGAGAAAAGACCTTAAAGGGGGATCGATGATAGGTTAGCCAGATACACCGCCATAGAGAGAGAGCTCGAACCTCGAGGATTAAATCATACGGTAAGCGGCGACTTATTTCTAAGCTGGCAATTCTTCTCTTGCCTGTACGCTGCTTTCTTGCCGTTTTTAGTATACTGCTAGCAATCCAATTATCTTCCGATGGAATGTCACCATTTTTTGAATCAGTCGCTTGCAATATTTAAACTTACGATGTACAGTGTCTATGTTTAGTCTCAGTCTCGTGGAGATCCCAAATACTGAATGGAAGTCGTCCATGGTATTGATTACGATTACTGAGAATGGTAACGGGGTGGACCCGGATATTGCACTTTCATCTGGAAGCGATTCGTCCATGGCATGGAAAGGAGTTGCCAAACAGTAGTCGAGTAGGGCGTCAATGCCAGGATGAGAGCTAGGAACAAGCTACTATCAATGAATCCAAACCGTTGAAATCCGTGCTCAATATTGAAGCCACTGCAATGATAACATAAAAGTGGGCCTTAACTCTGCTGCAATAAAATAGAGTTATGGTTCTTTCCGAGAGCGCCGCCTACGACAATACGCGAAGCTATGCCTCAGGAAGTGAAAGGAACGGTTGGGGGTTCAAAAATTTAACGTTACAACTCCGAGTTGCATGTTGAATTTATGTAAATGTGAGTCACACCTGGCAAGTTGCGTGCGGCGTGAGAAATGTTTAAATTCATCGTCACCAACTTGAATGATTGTCCGCCTTGACGCCTCCGCCACGCCAGAGGTATGATAGTTAAGGGGCATGCCCGATGGGACCTAACAACGAGAGGTAGGCTGAAGTTTGGATGATGATGCCACCCGGTGAAAGCAGCATCCACCCACGCCTGGTGCATGCACACATGCATCAGACTCGCAAGGCTCCGAAGTCGGCGCGAACTACTAAATAATCGGATACATTTCTTTTCTGGGGCTGACAGTGGATGGTTCTTTACATGCATAGTTGCGCTATCTTGATGTGCAGTTCTCCCAACCCGAGAGAATAACTGTCTGATCGACATTCGACAAAGGTTTAATTCAACTGTTCTCAGAGCCAGTACCTTGTGATCTGTGTTTACAATTTACTCAGTGGACTTCTGATTATCTCCTCGTCTCCATCCTCAAAGTCATATCACATTGAATTATTCGTGTCACTTTGTCCGATTGCGAGAGCCCGTCGGAGGAATCAAGGTGTTCAGTCATACGAGGAGTGTAACTTATGGTTCTTCAAGTTTTCGGTCGTGCCAGGTTGAAACCAAAGCACATGAGATGAAGTAAAGTAGGCTATTCACAACACAGACAGACGTGGAGTTGTGGATTGGCATTGGCTCACCATAAAGGGCTAATAATATCAATAAGATGTAACATATACCATACAGTAAGTAATATGATGTATATTAGCTTGGGAAGTACATGTCGGAATAAAAACACTTGGAAAGGATACTAGGATATGACGGAGAGTTGACTCATGTGTGACACGGACGCGGTCAAATAATCTTCCACAGCACTATCTTCAGTAGCCTAGGTCGACGAATCCGCAATGGCTTTCTTACGTGCTCGAGCTGCTTTTATCGAGGCCAAAAGCAGAGCCACTAGGCGCCGGCCGCAAGCTGGGGAACACCTGTCTGTCATACACGAAGTTAGACCACCTACAATGGACTATAGCCCCAAAAGAAAAATTGTAAAAGAATAAAGATGGCTTACTTGTCCCACCACGCGAGCAAGGCTTCCACTTTGTCCTTCTCCTCTTCTCCGTTGAGCAACTCTAGGAGGGAGATGTAAAATTGCACATGTAGGGCTTCTGCGTCGGCCCAAGCACAGATGGAATTGGAGGAAAGGGCAAACATGAGCTTGAGGATTTCAAGGTTTAGTGACTGCAACTCGATACAACAGAAATAAGCCAATGTAGATGTTACCTGGGCTGCGATGTACGCAATGGATCCCGTTGTGACTCGGGTCATGCCATGGATTGCAGCTTGTCCAGAACGTGCTGGGATAGAAAAGTTGACCGAGCTGGGACCTAAGAAGATGTGCTTGTAAGCCTTTTTTTTTTAAAAAAGTTGGATTGACCGATATGTCAGTTCGAAGACAAGGATAATGCGACAACTCAAAGTTACCTTCACCAACAACGGGTTGCGAAACAATCCCTTCCAAGGATCTTCCTTGCAATACCCATCATCGGGATACAAAAACACAGGCCACGAAGAACCAGTCACAATCTCCTCTCCGCTTTGAAGCATTTCTTGAACACTGTTCGGTGGTTACTAAGATCGGCTTCTGGCGAAGGTCGTGGCTACGACGACGACACTCACGTAGGGTTTTTCCAATCCAATTCTGTCGGGCAAAGGAGAGCTCCGGTAACAGGATGATTGAAGCCTCGGCCAGCTTTCTGTTTACGATCGATAGCAGGAACGAGGGATTGGCCTGCGGGAGTGATCCAATCGATGATGGCTTCCTTCATAGTCTTTGTATCTTCGGACCTGGAAGAGCTTATGCCTCTCTGCATCTAGCGAGAAAAACCCATTACAAATAGCATCTCCTTCGATGGATCGAGTCACAAACCACACCAGCCACTGCGTCCCAGTCTCCGTCTTTGATACGTTCTTCAAGTCCAGGAACCATTTCGAGTAACGTGGTGAACAAAGTGTAAATCTGAAGTTCCCTATATAAAAAATTTAAAAAAAAAACATCAATGAACCCTGATACCAGGAGAGAGAAGGGGGCTGAACAAGCGGTTACTCAGGTGAGAAGGATTGATCCGGGTTGTTCTTTAGCAATTCACGATGGAGGAGACCTTTTTTAATCAAGACTCGTATATCGCATTGAGCATGAATAGTTCGGCCGAAATGACGACCATGATGGACAAAAGGGTCGCCGCGTCTGCAAATGTATAGGCGGTTGAGCCTCAATCGTTAATCAACAGAATCGGAATAACCGTGACACGTAACTGTCTTTTGTTGGGAGAGGGAGGCTCACAAGCAGACGTTCGCGAGCGACGACCAAGAGTACTGTTCTGCCGCCTACTATCTTGCGACGCCGACATGGGTTTTTTTTTTCTTCTTCTTTTTTACTGGGGAAGAAAAAGAAAAACCGTGACGAACCTGGCGTCAGAAATTTTATTTTTTACATAAATTTTACATGATAACCAAAGTACGGAGCTTTGCCAGGGGTGTTCGGAACTTTCCACCAACCGACATCATCGGCCCGGTGCAACTTCAAGTTGGGCTTACTTATACTACTATCATGTTGCAAAATATTTTATTTCGACCACTTCCCATCCACGTATCTCCCTCAGATATGCCGGATTATATAGCTTTGGACTAACTCGCCATGCTCCAACTTTCAGTTCCTTTCTATTCGACTTAGTCGTCATCCCATACGTGGTCCGAACATATTCAACCTATAGAGTTGCAAATCATGTGATTATGTTCTAAGCGACGACCCAGCGAGGAGTTCTCGGCTTTGAGGAAGAAAAAGTAGTGGAACATCTCTAGAGAGGCCTATTGTAATGGCCTGTGTCCAAGAGTTAAGTGATTGAGGCTCGGAACACCCATTTTCAAAGTTTTGCAAGTGAGATTGCCAGTGAGCAACTGGCAATTCTTGCGAACAGAATTTTGACTTGCCGCATAGCCGTTGCATCTGTGTTCGTGCTGTGCATATCGCAATTCTTTTCGATTTCGCTGGAGACAAATGAACGGAGGCAATATTCATGATAACCCCATCAAGTTAGTAAGTATAACTCAAATTCATCAAATTTCCCACCGAAGCGTTTATTTGATGAGCCACAGTTTATGTAGTCTCTATCAACTTAAGAGTGGCGTAGTGAAGGGGTCAGTTCCGTAGTTATCGGACACCAAGCTGTACCAAACATAAGATAGTCCTCACTCATAGTCGACGACGTCATGTGATGTTACTTTTGATGTGACACATCACGTGTATTCACCATGCAATAATGCGCGTCGACGCGCTTGGAGCCAATTTAATAAGAATTTCAATGTAAATATGATAAGTAGTATAGAATTAAGTAGATATAGCATTTGGCTTATCAAATGAAGCAAGAAGAGCCTTTGGAATGACACGGTGACCTTTATATTTTTTGCATGCCCATGCAGCATCTTTACCATTGAGACCTTCATGATAAGCATGCATGAAACGTTGAGATCGATAAGAATATCTGATAGGTATAAGATTAAAAACACCAAAATGTTAACTGTCAATTCACCTGCGCATTTTGTCGAGTGATACCATCTCCAATGCCGCAAGGAGATTCCTCTCGAGATCGGCTTCTTTTGATGATGGTGGAAACTCACAATATTTTCGCTTGGCATAACCCCAACATTGCTCAATA